>CAJUYG010003722.1:0-19864 GCA_910591675.1 Galerucella calmariensis | reverse complement strand
TCTTTTCCAAGGAAGTGTCAAGAAAAATGTGAAAAAACTTTATTGTTATTCAGTCGTTCTCGGCGCCCGTGACATTTTTTATAACATTATAACTATAATACAGGATGTTTTCAAATGACACAACGTTTGCATGTAGATACCTCTCGTAAAATTGGACAAAGTGATATTAGGATTAAGGGGTCTAGACTATTTACTTCTTAATATACAGGGTGCTGCAGTTATAAAAATGTTAATGCTTTTTCCACGTGAAAAACGCATAATCTTCACATATCAAAAAATTCGTAGTTTTCTAAATATTTAATGTTTTTATGAAGTCTGTGAGATCACTTTTTACCAATGAAATTGAAAAAATATTTTTCATGTATTTTTTTTAAACTACCAAACTACTGATGGTTAGTGGTTAGAATATGTAACAGGAACTAATTTGCATCTAAAACGTTGGTAGGAGATTGTTGAATATACTTACCCAAACTTGATATTTTATTCACAAAAGAATTGATGACAATAAAAAATAAGATAATTACAAAGTTAATTATATTCCGTTCAAGAATAATTTTTCCCTAAGCAGCCAACAAATTACAAGAGATGGGATATTATGCAAATTAATGTTGTAAGTGTCATTTGAAAACACCCTGTATAACTTATAATAATTGCATGCAAGTAACCAAAAACAGTTATGTGGAGTGATTTGTGGTTTACCATCAAATACATATTTTCTTCTATCTTCAATAACTTTCCCTTATTTTTTATCAAAGATTAGCTATTAAATGACAAAAGCGCTGTTGCCAGATACTCTACTCGAAAGGAACCCTTTAAAATATATAATTTTTAAGAGTCCTCTAAAATGTATACTTGCAGAATAGCATTTCAACTGTATTGTATATCTGTATTCTGTAATGTAAGTAGATCGGTGGTTCATCTGTCATTCGCCACTTGTCACGTCCTTGGCGCTAGCATGGCGTCCCCGAACTTGTATGATCATGATGTACTTTCTATTTTCTAATAAATAATAAACAGTGAAGCCAAAGAACTTTATTATTTATATAGCTAGATACTACATGGTGTCAGGTGTGGCTGCTTGTATTGCCATCAAAGTTCGACTAGAGAGGTTAAGAAACCTTCTATAAATTAGTGCCACGTGCTACGTTTGAATTTTAAAAAACTTGATTTAATCATATGCTTGAAGATATGGAGTTTAGACCGCCTAATCCGCTTTTTGAAGAAGCTAGACCTGCGGGTAACTGGACAAGGTGGAAACAAAAGTTTACCATTTATCTAACTGCATCAGGAAAAACTGATAAAAGTGAAGAGATGAAGATTGCTAATTTGCTCAGTTGTATAGGAGATGAGGGTCTCGACATCTATAATACTTTTACTGAAGACCAGAAGTCGACGTTATCTAAGTTATTAGATGCATTTGAAGATTATTTTTTGCCAAAAAAAATTGTTGCGATGGAGACTTTTAAATTCAACACTTTAGTTCAGTCAGAAAATCAATCCATTGAACAGTATGTGACTGAACTAAAAAAGCAATCAAGTAAGTGTGATTTTATTTGCCAAAATGAAGAATGCAACACATCATATGCAGAGAGAATGATAAGAGACAGACTTGTAGCAGGCATTTCATGTAAAGAAAGCCAGTTAAGATTGCTTAGAGAGCCAAAGCTTACAGTGCAGAAGATAGTAGATTATTGTAAAAGTATAGAGCTGAGTAGAGAACATATTAAAGTACTAAACCCTGAAGAAGAAGTCCATCTAATAAGAGGCCAAAAGAAGATTAAATGCACAAAATGCTCATATGAACATTATCCCAATAAGTGCCCAGCATTCAACAAAACTTGTGCTAAGTGTCAGAAAAAAGGCCACTTTGCAAAGGTTTGCACACAGGGAATGAAGAGAGAAACATCCAATAGTGAACAATCTAAAGTTATGCTAGTTTCAGGAGAAAGAGAAGAAGAACTATTTATTAATTGTACAGGTTCAAATAGTAGATCTTGGAATGAAAATATTAGTGTAGCAGGCAAAATTATTAGTTTTAAGTTGGACACTGGCTCAGATGTCAGTATTTTGCCTAAAAATGTTTTCAATTCACTTACAAACCAGTAGCTAAAAAAGTTATACAGAAAGTTGACTATCCAACAGAATGGGTGAATAATTTAATGATTGTGGAAAAAAATCAACAAACACATTAAGGTTATGCATCGACCCAAAGCCTTTGAATAAATACATTCTTCGTGAACATTTTGCTATTCCAACTGTTAATGATATTGTAAGTAAATTGTCAGGCAAATCAATATTTTCTGTTTTAGATATGAAAGAGGGATTCTGGCAAATTGTTTTAAATGAAAACTGTTCAGATCTATGTACTTTCAACTCTCCATTTGGCAGATATAAATTCAATAGACTACCATTTGGAATCTCTTCAGCGCCAGAAATTTTTCAAAAGAAAAACTCTGAAATATTTGGAGTCATTGAAAATGTTGATGTCTACTTTGACGATATAATAATCTCTGGTAGAAATGAGTATGAACATGATATAGCTTTGAGAAAAGTTCTAGAAACAGCATCTAAAAATAATATTAAATTTAATTATGACAAATTTCAATTTAAAATGACACAAGTTTCATTCATGGGATATCTAATTTCTAGAGAAGGTCTTAAACCAGATGTTAAAAATGTTGAAGCTGTTAGTTTATTAGAATCCCCTAAAAACAAGTCAGATGTTCTTAGAGTTTTGAGCATGGTTAAATTTTTTTCTAAATTTATTCCCAACTTGTCTTCCATTACGGCTAATTTAAGAAATCTTACTAGAAAAGATGTTTCTTTTGCTTGGAGCACAGAGCATGAAGATGAGTTAACTCATTTAAAACATTTAATAACAAACTCTCCAACACTCAAAATTTTTGATCCTAACAAGGAAATTATCATTCAATGTGATGCATCTGGTGAAGGCCTAGGTTGTTGTCTTCTACAAGATGGTCACCCAATTTCATTTGCCTCTAGATGTCTGACAAAGTCAGAGACAAGATATGCACAGATAGAAAAAGAACTGTTGTCAATAGTCTTTGCATTTGAAAAATTCCATTATTTTGTTTATGGATATAAAGTGAAAGTTCAAACTGACCATAAACCTTTGTTAGCTATTTTCAATAAAGATTTGGACAAAGTGAGTGCACGGTTGCAGAGAATGTTACTTAAGCTGCTAAAATATGAAATAAATCTTGTTTATCTGCCTGGTAAAGATATGGTGATAGCGGATACCTTATCTAGGGCATTCTTAAGAGACAAGGTTTCAGATGATCCAGAAATGGATCATGTTGTGCACTCCTTATCAAACAATATCCCAATGTCTGATGAAAAGAAAAAACTTTTTCAGACAGAAATAGACAATGATAAAGTCCTAGCCCAAGTTAAAAGTTTTTGCATTAATGCTTGGCCTACAACTGATAAAAAATTGAGTGAAGAATTGAAGTTCTTTTATAGATTGAAAGAAAAAATATACTTGTCAAATAATTTATTATTTCTTGAATATAAAGTCATTGTCCCTAAGGCCTTGCAGAATGAAATGCTCAAGTTGATTCATGAACCACATTTTGGTATTACCAAATCAAAATCTCGAGCTAGACAATTACTTTATTGGCCTCACTTGAATAAAGACATTGAAAATGTTATATCTAGGTGTGAAAAATGCCAGACATTTCAGAATGCTAATCAAAAGGAGCCTTTAGTTAGTCATGAAATTCCAAAAAGACCATGGCAATATGTCTTCTCCGATTTTTTTGAATTTAACAAATTAAACTTCTTGCTAATTGTTGATTCATACTCAAAGTGGGTTGAAGTAAAGCAAACCAAATACAAGACTTCAGAAGAAGTTATTCAATTCTGCTTAGAAAAATTCACACAGTTCGGTGTCCCTGAAAAATTTTTTTGTGATAATATTCCTTATAAATCTGAAAATTTTAGTAAATTTGCCAAACAGTGGGACTTTCAAATTATTTACAGTAGCCCACATCATCACCAATCAAATGGACTGGCCGAGAAATATGTGGGTATTATTAAGCAAATGCTACGTAAAGCAAATTCTGTAAAAGATTTGCAATTACTTCTCATGGAATATCGTAACACTCCATTAACTAATATAGAATTTTCCCCATCTCAACTGTTTTTGAACAGAATCCTAAAAACCAAGTTACCAGCTTCAGAGGAGAATCTGAAAACAAAATTAATAGATACTGCTCTGTTCCAAAATAAATTCAAATTAAATCTAGAAAATCAAAAATATTATTATGACCGCAATTCTAAAGAATTGGGAAAAAAATGATAATGTATTGATAAGAAAAGATGAAAAATGGGTACCTGGTAAAGTAATAGATAAAGTAAATGATAGGTCTTATGTTGTTAAAGATTCAAATGGAACTGAGTACAGAAGGAACAGGAAATTTTTAAGTGAAACCAATCTACCATTTATCGATCATTCAGCTGTCTATGATTTTAGTCATATGTTTGATGAAAATCCACCTATTGATCAAGGATCAATCGTTGAAGGCAATAATAGCAATGAGCATGACAATGAACCAAATGAATTGGACTTGGAAATAATTAATGAAAACCAATTGGTGGGCAATAACAATGAATTTGATGAAGGCGATGGAAACAATACAATAGTATCTCATGAATTTGTTAATAAAAGAAATTGTAAGCCACCAGCCTATTTAAAAGACTATGATCTTAATTATAATAGTGATAGCGACTGAAATATTTTAACATCTTGTATTGTTTTAAAAGGGGAACGTGTATTGTATATCTGTATTCTGTAATGTAAGTAGATCGGTGGTTCATCTGTCATTCGCCACTTGTCACGTCCTTGGCGCTAGCAATGGCGTCCCCGAACTTGTATGATCATGATGTACTTTCTATTTTCTAATAAATAATAAACAGTGAAGCCAAAGAACTTTATTATTTATATAGCTAGATACTACATCAACAACAAATTTTTAAAGGCTCGTTAAAAACTTATTTTTAATTGGCGTCTAAATTTCAAAGGATTAGTTACAGAATAGACCCCATATATAATAGCCTGTTGAAACTATTATTTTTAAAGGGGTGTTAAAGTGTGCCTTTAAATACTAATGGCAACAAAAATGTGTAGATGTGGCTGGTGAACCCGTGATAGAGGAATTAATTGCAAACCACGAAAAATAAGAAAAATTGTTAGGTTATATTTGAAATAGTTTAAATTAACAATTTTTATACAGTGATGGGTAGGTGATGTTAGTAACCACCTATGTTATTAACCAGTTTTTAGCGTGAATTAACGCTAAGTTGAAAATTGTTTGAAATTAACCATGGTTAACAATTGAGGCGGCCACTTAAAAAAAGCATTTTCTAGCTCGCGGACATCAGGAGCTTGCGCAATAATGTTTCCAGGTCTATTAAACAGCATTGCGCAGACACCTGATGTTCGCGACTTTCGATGACTTCTGAATTCTGGAGCTTTTATTCACATCTCAAATGGACTTAAATTTTGTCAAATTATTTGTAATATTGGCAGAACACAAATATCTAATAAACAATTTTTTAGTTAAAAATTGATAGTTAATAACTAGTTATTAACCAATGACCGGTTAACAAAATTATTAACCGGTTAATAGAGGCCATCGCTGTGTTTACAAACCACACACAAAATAAAAGAGACGGATTGAAGTATACTTTGGCAAGTTTATCTGAAACCGTGAAAGGAATGCTTCGACATTGCCACCTTTAACTATGAAAAAGCTGAAGTGCTAACTATGTAGTGATAATAATTATAAATGGGTCTTTTTATTATTAACAATATTAAAGATATGATTGAACGTTAATTTTATAATGTGCTTGTTTCCTTGTATTTATTATTAACATTATTTTTTCAATTTATGAATATTGAAAAATTAACACTTCCAAATTTGTTATGGGTTTTTTGAAGCTCTGGCAGCGTTGTACGAAAACCATATTGACCACACCCTCCGAATTACATAATTGGTGATTTGCATCGACCAGCTGACTTCTTATTGGCAAGCGCGTGCGTGAGATCTTCCCTCTCACTTCGTCAATTGACTGATATTGATTTATCCAGTGGCGTTGGTATTGTCAGTGACATTTGTATTTTCAGTTTTACTTGGTAAAATAGGTACCGTACTCCATTTGTACGTTTGACAGATAGGCGCCATGTTTTTCCTCGCCTCTTACCGATGCCGCATAGCTTCAGATAAACTTGCCAAACTATATAGGCGGTATTAGGCATAACGCAATACCGCGCATCGACTTGCTTACTTGTACTTTGTTATGTGGAATATTTGCAGATAATCTATGATTTCCTTTTATATTCCAAAATATCGTTTAAACTGTTATAATGGAAAAATATGGATTAAAGGAAAAGTTACATGTTTCGACACTTTTGTTACTAACGAGAGTGAAAAACTCAGTTGTCGAAAATATTGTTTTTTATTTGTCTCATTATATTGTTCTCCAACCACTCAGAAATGAATATTTTGTCACTCAATCTAAACCCACTTAAGCATATAGGTACCTACCATTTATCTAAGTCGGCAGGACGTAGTCAGCAATCCACAAGAGGCTGGTAGACCCAGTAGGGAAGAATGGCAACATGCCACGGCCGTTACAAGACCAGATAAAATAAGGTGGGCCATAGACGAATTCCAACCTATTATATCACCGGGGGAGGATGAAATCTATCCGGTCCTACTGCAGAAGGGTAAAGTGGCATTAGTACCACAACTAAGATCTTCAGGGCCAGTCTGGCAATTAAGCATACTCCGGTAATATGGAGGAAGGTGAAGGTCATTCTACCTTCCGAAGGTAGGTAGAATTTTTGATCATACGCCCCAGTCATATAAACCAATTGACCTAACGTCCTTTCTGCTTAAGACTTTGGAAAAGCTAGTAGATAGGACAACGCTGTAAAAACGCGCCCTCTAAGCGAGAGTCAGTGTGCGTATCAACAGGGTAAGTCAACAGACTTGGCTCTGGACGATCTAAACAGGCTACTGTCCAAGTCGATCGACGACAAGGAAATAGCAGTAGCTACCTTTCTGGATATAGAGGGAGCATTCAATAATGCTTCTTAAATATTTATAACAAGGTTCATGGAAAGAAGAGGAATAGGATAATCAAATCCACCCTGGGAGAGGCAACCATCACAGCGGGGGTGAAAAGGGGTTGTCCTCAAGGAGGTGTTTTATCGCCCTTTTTGTGGGCGATTCCAGTAGACACGCTTCTAGTATTCTGTACCTGGGGAATGCGGACGATCTTGCTATCGTCATAAGAGGACGGTTTCCAAACACAATATTAGAGCGCACCCAAATGTCGCTCAATATAGTAAGGTGTAGGGATGAAGAACTGTCAGTGAATCCCCACAAAACTACACTGGTACCGTTTACAAAAAAGAGAAAATTGCAAGGACTACAAAAGCCGCAAATTAATGGAGTGAAAATTCCATTTGCGAAAGAAGTTAAATACCTAGGAGTAATCTTTGACCAGAAGCTCACATGGAATTCTCACATCGAAAAGACCACACACAAGGCCAGAATCGCTCTTGGAAGGTGCAGGCAACTGTGTGGAAAGAATTGGGGATTAAATCCCAACTTGACCAAATCATGGTTATAGGTATACACAGGTTGTGACGACAACGATAACCTATGGATCAGTTGTCTGGTGGCCCAGGACACTGCAGATTGGAGCGCAGAGGCAGCTAAGTGGTATTCAAAGGCAAACATGCTTAAGTATCACAGGGGTCATGAAAAAGACGCCGACTGCGGCCCTGGAGGTGATACTAAACCTACCACCACTGCATATCTTCATTCAGAGAAATGCAAGATCTGTTAGTCGCAGATTATTACAGGGACCTCCTCCGATAAGTCAAGGACACAGTAAGGTCTACAAAAGGCTACATGAAGAAATAAGGGCAGATTCAATACTGGGAATGCCGATAGATCAGATTGCCCCGCAATATAGTTGCGAAAACGAATATACAGTTTATATTCCAGAGAGAAAGGACTGGAAAGCTATAACAACGAATCTCAACTGGTACACTGATGGCTCTAAAACAGACTCTGGAGTAGGAGCCGGAATATACGGGGTACAAGAGAAGATCACGAATTCTCTAAGCCTAGGGAAAAATGCTACTATCTTTCAGGCAGAGGTAATGGTGGTGCAATGCTGTGCAGAAGAGTCGATGAGGTGGGAGGTGTATAGCGAAAGAATCGTCATCTACTCCGACAGCCAAACAGCATTAAAGGCGAAACGCTCCTATCGGATAACATCAAATCTAGTGTGGGAGTATCGCAAGGCCCTCAACAGACTGGGTAGTCATAATAGAGTGACCCTAACCTGGGTGCTAGGTCACCAAGGAATTAAAGGCAATGAAAAGGCCGAGGAATGGAGGTCATGATAGGGCTAGAATCTTCATGTGGAATTGCTAAATGCCTAAGTAAAGAGAGCATCCACAGATGGATAAACAACCAGGCGTTGCGCTGGTGGTATGAAAGGCACGCAAAATTATTCCTTAAAAGCCCTTCGGCCAAACTGTCGCACGACCTACTATGTCAAAGTCGAGGAACGACGAGGATGATGGTGGGAATGCTGACCGGACATTGTAGGCTGAGGAAACATATGCACATAATTGACCTAGCAGATGACAATCTATGCAGGTTCTGTCAGGAAGAAGACGAAACCGCGGAGCACATACTCTGTGAGTGCGAAGGCCTAGCAAGGGTGCGGTCTCACTTACTCGGAGAAGAAAAACTGAGGGCAGAGCAGAGCTACGCAAGGGAGGCGGTATCCAGGCTAATAAGTCTAATAAAAAGAATAAAGCTAGGTACCGAGCTCTAAATATAGGGAGGACCACAATAGATCTGCAAAGGTAGGTGGGATAGGACAAAGAGCCACTCCAATTATAATCTAATCTAATCTAGTTAGTATATCTATCATTCTAGTGCAAATAGTAGATACGTATTTATACCGTATGGACGGCAAAATATCGCTATTTCTAGACAAATGTGACATTCCTTGTTTTTCCCTTCGCCCTTCAAATGTAGTTTCTTTTGTCAAGAGCTGGTTCAAAAATCCCTTTGTTTTACTTTGGTAATCGCATCCTCTTATTCGCTGTCAAGGATGCTTTTCAATGTATTTGTAATAAGTTCAAAATATCGGTTGAGGCATTTGCAGGATTCTTCTCTCGCCGACCATCTGGCAATACCTATCAGTGACTTGAGACAGGTTATTATATCCTGTAGTTTAAAATATGGCTCAAGTACTTTCCACATGTGGGTAGAGGAAGAAAAAAAGTTGTAAAGCTATTGTAATAAATCAAAAAGCTGCCGAGATAAAAAATGGAGAAACAGGCAGGTCTGTGATTAATCCTTATCTAAATATCACAATAATGAACCGATAGAATCATCCTATCGTTCTTAAATTCACCGATAGTTCTATCGAACATCCATCAGTTCTACCGATCTTGAGACTCGATAAATCTAGTAGATTTGGAAGGGGAATTCTCCCGAGAACACTTTAGCGTCTCTGCGCCGAATCCTGATGGTCAAAGACTGTCTGTGATGCTTGTGAGAACAGACCTTAAGACTGGTAAAAAAACGGCAAACGGCAACTGTGTTAAGCAGCACGTGGTTCGAGAGAAATGTATGTAGATGTAGAGTCTTGCCTCAGGGCACTGTTGTCAGATTATAAGATAAGTAGTGAAAACGGGGAATTTACTGTGAAATTAAAAATTTTCAGATAAACGTGAAATAAAATGAAGAATAATCAACAACATATTTCTGGTGCTATTTGCTGGATAAATTGTTGAGGAGGCAGAGCCTCCTTCGAGGAGCCGCCACTGGAGTCTACAATCTTTAAAACCGATACGTTTTAACCGATGGCTGTTTTTGACACAGGTAGACATCATCTTGGCCCGTTTTTTATTACGTAAAAATTCTTTCACTCGATATAATAACAAGTATTCACAAAAATGTATAGAAAGTTGCCAAAATAGTAACTGATTTAATTGATTTTAATGTTTATTATTTAAACAGTAATTTAATCTGTAAATAAACAATTGTTTGCTGTTAATATGATAATTATTACATTTACATTAGTTTATTATTGAAAATAGTTGTATTTTCTGCAAATAAAGGTATCAAATTTACAACGTGCTTTTTGATCCACCATTTTATAAATAATTACTGAGAGCAGTGGCGTGCCATTTTTAATGTAATAAAATTATATTTTGTTCAATATCAACGGTTAAAAAAAAGGTAGATGATTATTTTTTCATCAAATTTTGGAAAAATGTATCCTCTTTCAAAATATGTGGAAATGAATATATCATTACATTCGTTTTTTTTGAAAAAAACTTAAAAATTCGCTACTATTCCAGTTAACCCCATCTAGCGGCGAAAAGAGCCAAAAAGTCAAAACCAAGTAAGCGTTTCGTAGTATAAATTATGCTCTTTCATATGAGCCCAAATTTGTTATAATCGGTCAAGCGAAACGGGAGAAATCTTGGTTTGTTTGAAAAAACAATTGAACTTCTCCCACCGCTTTATTTTGACAAAAAGTGTAGGTGGATAGTCAGTAAATATGGAAATGATATCATCAATAGGTATACTTTCAATAGGCAAAATTCCATAAAAATCTCATTTGTCTACTTAGTGTTGGTTGTTACGCCCTCTAGCTGACGTTCGACAAATTCGAAAATAATTTTCAGCAATTTCTCTTGGCGACTTTTATCATGAATTTTTTTTCTCCAAATCTATACGACCAATATCTTATGAGATATGGCCACTCGCTACCCTTAACTGATCACCCGGTACACTGACCAAGCTCACATATCTGTAGAGGACGAAGGTATATTTTAAATAAAAAAAATTTTCCCACATAAATTTTATATACAGTTTATACAGTTTTATTAAAAACAAATTATACCTACAATACATACATTTAATTATAATTTTTGATAGAAAAACATTTTCCAGCATGAAGACCCTTCTATAATTACAAATACATAAATAAGATTAGAGATGGTGTTATTCTAAGACAATTTGAGTTCATCCTAACAAGTGCAACCTAACTAATCTTAAGCTATGGAAATGCGGTTGAAAGCAATCTTGTCCGTTTTTATCTAAAACTTTTGACTTTTGTCTTTTATAGAAATGAATATCCGGATACTAATGAATACAGTAATTATTGGGGTATGTCTTGTGTGGATTTTAAATAATTTCGTATCTATATAGGGTTCAAAAACGATTTTTAACTTTATTTATTTCTAACAAGCACACAACCTCCAAAGAAAAGTATAAATCCTACGCCTTTGGTACGTTTATAAAAGATATAAGCCATTTTTTTCTCACCCCTCACTGATGCAGGGTGAATTCAGATTGCTGTTATTTATATTTTTAATTGTAAAAATGCAAATCTTATCTGGCTAATATTTACAAATGTAACAAAAACAAATATCACACAAAATATTTAACTAAAATTAAGAATACACTTTCAAATACAAAAATAAACATATGAAATGCATTTAATGGCAACAAGTCCTTATCAAACCTCAACTTTTTCCAAAGTTTTTTTACGTGAATGTGAAAGAGCATATTTTAGTCTCATCCAAAACCAAGGCTCTCCTCATTCAACATAAGTATTTGTATTAAGATACGCCTTAAGATTGTCATCTAGTTTATGCTCATCCAAATCCCCATATTTAATAACTATCAATCTAGCTTTACCCTCTTTAATAGCTTGAGTACCTATGCGCTAAGCAAAATTCTTTTTTACTCCAAAGGCTATCTAGGAAATTATTAGGAAGCACCACAAGTGTTTTTTTGGAATTTAAAACGGAATAGCTTATATTCGATAGTATCGTCAACCCGGCTATCCAGGCTCTGAAATGGATACAGATGGAGAAGGATTCAGGACCCGATTCTAGTAAGGGTAAGAGACACTCTGTAACAAACTTTTCATCTTGTCGTGCGAAGCTTATAAAAACGTCGTAAATTTTGTCTTCGTCCAGTTCTTCTTCCGTTACAAACCATAAGCAAATATTTTTCGAGAATAACCAAATTTTTTGGAATCCACACCAGCTTTTGAATACTATTGTTAGACAAAATCAGGTTCTGAACATTGTCGTATCCCAGCTCATTAGTTGGACCACTGACGATACAGTTTCCTTCCAAATCAACCTGTACCTTTGTCTCGTTAATCTCTATTTTTGGGAAATAAGCAAGATTCCTCCTTGTACAGTTTATTTCCACAAACTTAGTGTATGGTCTCCACGAACACTTGCATTCTTTTGGACAATTTATGTCCAAAATATCACAGTTCTCTTCTTGTGGTTGAACATCTATTATAGTTTTGTTGGTATCTTGGCAAACTGAGTCTCCTATCATCACGTCAATTTTTGATTTGACTACTAAAATTAATAAAATAGTTGTTAATTTATTCCATCTAATAATCAATGAAAAACTTACTACTGATTGATTTTGGGAATATCTGATCAAATCGTAATTTTTGGCAATTACATGGTATGGAATTCTCTCGTAAATCTAATATGATTCTGTCAGTTGTGTCTATAGTGCCACCAGAATTTATTATGTTATCCTTGATAATTACTTCTACTCCTTGAAAATCAACATCTTGGATATTATCATTTCTCAAATCGATTATTTGCAGCTGATCGGATAGAGCACTTACTATGTCCACAACCTAAAACATTAAAAAATAATATTTATCTCTGCATTTTTGTAAGAAGTAAATAACATACCTGTATATTTTGTATCTTGTTGGAGCTCAAATCAATCCTTTTTAAACCTTGTATGGTGGCAAGAACAAAAGGAAACAGCTCTATCAAATTGTTTTTCAATATAATATTTTCCAAAGCCTCACACCCCAAAAACGGACTAGCCTCATAATAATAATTGTGACGATATAAATTGTTGGAGATGTCTATAGATGTCAATCTTTGCAAATTTTCGAAAGCTTCTATATGAATGTGTACAATTTTTTTATTCTTCAAGGATAAGTGTATCAAATTTACATTATTTTTGAAGAGATCTTCCGAAATTTCACTTAAATTATTATCATCTAACTTTAAAGTTTCAAATTTTATTAAATCTATAAAAATATCATCATGAAGTGAGTTTATTGAATTTCCACTTAAATCCAGTGTTCTTAATTCGGTTAATCCTTTGAAAAACGTCCGCGAAACTGTTTTAATTTCATTATCCTGTAAATGAATCTCCTGTATATTTTTGGTATTGTCAAATACATTTTCTGGCAGATATTTTAAGCGGCAGCTTTTCAAATCAACAGTTAATAATTCTGATAAGCCAGAAAATATATTTTCTTCTAAATTCAAGTGAGGATTATTACCTAGTCGAATATCCTGCATTTTTTTATTGTTAATAAACGTACTTTTATTTAATAATTTTAAATTATTAAAACTTCAATTGATTTCTCGTAAGTTTTCCAAATTGGAAAAACTATCTTTCTCTATAATATACTGTTCGAACTAACATCTAAGGACTCTAAGTATGTTATATTAATAAAATCATCCTTTTTTATATTATGTAGAAGGTTTCCAGACAATTGAAGTTCTAAAAGCTCTTCAAAAGATTTAAATTCTGGTACAAAAATGATTTTACTTTCGATTGAATGTGAAATTTTCAAAGTGGAAGGAAAATAAAAAGTATCACAGTCTCCAAACTGGCTATTTTCCAAATGAGATTGTGTCAAATTTGGAAAATATTCCAGTAAATCGCAATCCATTTCACTCTGCAAATAAGATATTGTTAGTTCTTCAATTCCTTCTAATCCATAAAAGGCATATTTCAAAATTCAATTTTCTTGAGTTGTTGTATTAAACAAATGAAGTTGTCTAACAATCTTTATATCGAATGATTCTAATAAACATGAAAAACTATTTTGCGGTACAGGACAGAATCTAATTCGAACGGAACTTGTATTCCCAGATTTGTAGTCTGGAAATTCCAAATTTTTATCACTTTCACAGTCTAGGTGAAAATACTGTTCGGGTACCGCGTGTATTAGTACATTTTGACATTGATACTCGTATTCACGGGAGTGTATAAACAAACAGCGTTGACTATTATTATTATTACATTGGCTAGACAATGCAGAAGCCGTTGTTATCAATAATAACGATGAAAGTCCGGAAAGCTTCATGTTCTGGAATAAATATATATCAGCCTAGGTTAGCCTTTGGGGACTTCGTGATAGCAGTGAAAACTAACCAACATTGAATGAACTAAGCCTTATATTAAGTGCGTACCAAAATACTATGGATCTGAAGTAAAATCTGGATATAATACCGCTAAAAGTTTCCATTAGAACACTGTTTCAAAAATGCGTTAATTATTTGTCAACATCCAGCGACAAATTTCAATCTAAGATGAAAGAATATGCTGAAAAGTGACTAGACGTATTCACCAATTAGACCATCTACTTCTATACCATGAAGTTCTTTTGCATGAAGTATGCTGGAGTAACAATATGATGTTCAATTTTGATGATTCAAGATAACCAGTGGACATGTTCGACGTGTTCGATTTAGCCTACTGTCTTTATTCTGGAGATTCCGAAGATATATTCAATGACCTCGACTACTACATTGAACATTACCACAAAAATCTAGCTGAAACTTGCAAAGCACTCAAGTGTGATAAATATATTAGTTTGAATTAGTTAAAAAAAGGAATGGGAAGAGTACAGTGAATTTCGATGGATTATGGTTTGATATTGTTGAGAGCGATGTTGGTTCAGCATGAAGCCATTCTAGATTTGTTGGTGATGATAGATGAGTTCGAGAAACGCGATGCTAAGGCTCATTCGGAAGACTGCGATAAAGCGGAAATTGAGAAGGGAACTATGGTTTTATTCTGTAAGTTCCTTGTGGCATTACTTACTATTTTCTCTCCTATTTTTTGGAATCAAACCACAATAATGTTTTTTTATATTTTATTTCGGTAGCGTTATCTGTTCAAATTAGCTCTAGCTACCCCAATTGCAATTTTCAACCTTCCGGGCCACTTCAATATCTTTTCTGGATTGTTAGTTCTGAGACGATTGTCCAAAGATCCTCCTGCCATGTATTGGTATACCAAGCAAGGATGCGGTCCACCTATGCTGTATCCGTACAACGGTAGAATATTATCATGTCTATAAGCGTTCAAACAATGTAATTCTGTTATTGATTGCTTCATTTGTTCAGTTTCGTATTCCTTCTGATCTTTTTGATCTTAACGTTTGATAGCCACTTGGGTACAGTTCCATGTTCCTAAGTATATAACTTGTTTATTAATAAACATTTAAATGTAAGGGAAAGTGTTCCCTTTAAAAACTTTTCAAAATCCTCCTTTTCCAAGAACAGTTTCTTCATCCCAATTTCTTGTTGACTTCTGAAGTTCTTCGTGAGGTATCGAGGGTAATCCACTTACAGATTCAGCTACAATGTTTACACAGTTTATCTCTTTCAATGTATGGTAAACTATTTTATCACTAGTTAATCTTGACAACGGTAGCTGGAACGATACCGAAACGTCGAAATAAAATATAAAAAAAGCGTTATTGTGGTTTGATTCCCAAAAAATATGAGAGAAAACTATGGTTTTAATACGTTTTATCTTGATAAAAATAGGTTTTTGTAAAATTTGATTTGTATGCATTGTTCTTGAATTGTTCTTATGTCCAAATAATAATAAAGGTGTATTAAAATATGACTATTTACTATTTACGCTTTATGTAGCGTGACAACACTATGTCTGCCTCATTGGTAATTGTTTTGCATAGCCAGCAGTATTAATTTTATTGTAGGTGGTAGTATAACCACAGTATACCAAAACGGACGGCGTCGCGATGGCGCGATTTCCATGTTGTTTGTTCGAAAAGTGTTCAACGCTGCACACTTCCAAAGCTATTTCGCTGAAAGAGAAAACAAACTGTAATTAATATACAGGGTATGGCAGATAAACGATTGGATAGATTGAGATTGAGAAATAAATTCACCATTCATTTGTTAAATACGATTTCAAAAATATTTTTCCTATAACAACTGTGCAAAACACGCTTTTCTACACAAATTTTTATAGCCAAAGCAGGCCCTTTCTTCATTCTCTTGATAACTGTTGGGAAAGTAATGCAGAAAGTACATGCTATGGCACTTTTCCGCACCGAAATGTCAAATAAAGCTACCTATGACCTATCAACTTTATTTGACAATTCAACATAATAGTGGATTTCTCATTTGTGGGGAAAGTGATTTGCGTACAAGTTGTACACAATGTTTTTTTTACAACCACATTTCTAAATGAAAGAAATACAGTACCTAATTTATATACCTAGTTATATATTATTTAACTTTGAACAGAAAGAACTTACAATATAAAAATAAATAGAAAATAAATAGTTGAATTTGAACAATTTTGTATTGGAACCTTGGGTAACAAATTTTCGATAATATCTGGAAGTATTTTCAATGTCCGAGTTGGACAACTCAAAAGATAAATTATTTTGATCTTGATTCATAGTTCCTAAGATAATGCTTCGATAGGTTGATATTTTCATAATTAATAAATTAAGTAATGAAATAAATAGCATTTCTGCTAGCGTGCGGAAAAGTCCACTTTCCGCACTCATTCTAATGCGAAAAAAGTCACTTTCCCGCACTAGTGCTAAAAAGTAAATTTGTCAAGTTTTTGGGGAGTATACTGTCATTTGAATATTTGAAATAAATATTTGTATGATTGTAGTTTACCAAATGACTGAAAAATTAATAAATTTATTATAATTCTGCTATAATTTTCAATAAAAAAAAACTAATTTTAAATATATTTTTCATAAGCACGTGTCTGATTCAATTTAATATCGACAGTAATTCAAATCTAGGTAACATGTGTAGCAACTAGTAAATTCGATATAGATCAGATCAATTGTGCTAAACATTATCCTTTGAAACTGTAACCACTCCACTGCCCCATCTACATATCTCCAACGGTTCATGCTAACTTGCAGATACGTAATGCACAATTAATGCCAATTCACCAATAGGTGAATTGCAAATTTTCAACAAACCATAGCAACGAACAATAACTCATTAGAAGTGTCAGTGAGAAGTTGAACGTCAAAAAAGTAAACCAGAGTTACGCAATAAATTAAAAGAAAAAAGATGTCCACCAAAATTGTGAAAATCGAAAAATTGGAGTATCGAGCCATCATCAAGTACCTGTATTTGAAAGGGTTGAGAGGTACGCAGATTTACGAAGATATATGCTTAATACCCTTGGTGATCAATGTCCTTCGTCCTCTCCAAAACATAAGAAGATTCGTGTCCAAAAATCTGCTGGAAAAGTTCTTGCTTCAGTTTTTTGGGATTTCCATGGATTAATCATGATTGATTTTTTGGGTACAACAATAACCGGAGATTACTATTCGACATTACTGACCACTCTACGGGAAAAAACTAAAGAGAAAAGACGCGGAAAGCTATCCAAAGGTGTTTTTTTTGCAGGACAACGCCCATGCACACAAATCTCATGAGATATATTCAATGACCTCGACTACCACATTGAAGATTACCACAAAAATCTAGCTGAAACTTGCAAAGCACTCAAGTGTGATAAATATATTAGTTTGAATAAGTTAAAAAAAAGGAATAGGAAGAGTACAGTAAATTTCGATGGATTATGGCTTTGATTTTGTTAAAAGCGATGTTGGTGCAGCATGAAGCCATTATAGCCAAAGCAGGCCTTTTCTTCATTCTCTTGATAACTGTTGGGAAAGTAATGCAAAAAGTACACGCTATGGCACTTTTCCGCACCGAAATGTCAAACAAAGATACCTATGACCTGTCAACTTTTTTTGACAATTCAACCTAATAGTGGATTTCTCATTGTGTACAATTTTTAAATTGAAACCAAAAGTAAGTAAACTATTTATTTCATAATTTTTTTAACAATTATGAAAACATTAACCTATTGGGGAATTAGGAATTATGAACCAAGATTAAAAAAATAATAATATGATAATAATACAAAATTGTTCACTAGTGCGAAAAAGTAAATTTGTCAAGTTTTTGGGGAGTATACTGACATTTGAATATTTAAAATATATATTTGTATGATTGTAGTTTACCAAATGACTGGAAAATTAATAAATTTATTATAATCCTGCTATTATTTTTAATGAAAAATAACTTATTTTCCAATCATTTTTTAATGGCCCTTGGTATAAGCCTCATCAAATGAATGTCAAATAATATTAATTAATTTGTTGATATGCATTTAATAAGAAACGTTTCTTTATGTTAAGTTTTGGGTTTTTTTTTCGCATGCCAGTAGAAAAAATAGTGTACCTAACACGTTCGTAAAGTGACTTTTCCGCACGCGATTGCTGGCCGAACGACACTTCTCCGCACTAGTTAGGTGAACTACTATTACTTACTTTTGGTTCAAATTTAAAAATTATACACCAATAAGAAATTTACTATTAGGTTTAATTGTCAAAAAAAATTTACAGGTCATAGGTCGTAATTTTGTTATTAATTATGAAAACATATACATTCAACTAATTGTTCTATTCATTTTCATATTGTAAGTTCTTTCTGTTCAAAGTTTAAATAATATAACTATATACATTACTGTATTTCATTCATTTAGAAATGTGGTTGTAGAAGAAATATTGTGTACAACTTGTACGCAAATCACTTTTCTCACAAACTTCTGCGCTCGTGGGAAAAGGCGAGTACCGCAAATCTAGCGAGTGGGAAAAGTGATTTGCGTACAAGTTGTACACAATATTTTTTCTACAACCACATTTATTAATGAAAGAAATACAGTAATTTATATATGTAGTTATATTATTTAAACTTTGAACAGAAAGAACTTACTAGATGGAAATAAATGGAAAAATCAGTTGAATGTATAATTAATTGTAAAATTTGAACTATGTTTTATTATCATATTACTATTTTTTCAATCTTGGTTCATAATTCCTAAGATAATGCTTAATGGGTTAATGTTTTCATAATTAATAAGAAATTCATGAAATGAATAGTTTACCTACTTACTTTTGATTCCAATTCAAAAATTTTACACCAATAACAAATCCAATATTAGGTTGATTTGTCAAAAAAAGTTGACAGGTCATAGGTAGCTTTGTTTGACATTTCGGTGCGGAAAAGTGCCATAGCGTGTACTTTTCGCATTTACTTTTCCAACGGTTATCAAAAGTATTAAGAAAAGGCCTGCTTCGCGTATGAATATTTCTGTAGAAAAGCGTATTTTGCAAAGTGGTTGTAGGAAAACTACTATTTCACTATTCAGGGTATCTACAAAACAGTGGAAAGCATCAAAGAAACATTTTTTTGAATAATAACTTATATGAAATTGAAATAAAATCGGAGAGGATCAAAGTGGTTCATAAACTCTGTGAATAAAACAAAAAAGCTGACAGTGAATAGGAAACTATAATTATTAATTTTAGAAAAAAAAGTTATTTCTCATGAAAAATTCTGCAGCATCTAAAACCTATAATACAGTCATCAAAATATCAAATTTTTCAGTCGTATACGAGGTTTATCAAAAAATATAAGTTTTACTCAAGAGTAAATTACCTTTAAATTCGACAATATCGGAAAATGCTACTGAAAAAAGTTTATCAGAATCAAAAACTACGATTAAATATGCAATTACATCCATTTAAATTGAAACTTGAGATTAGTTTATTTTTTACTAATGTTTCTATTTTGAATGAACATTTTTATCTCTTGTGATTACGAAGCACATAATAATCTCTTGGGTTTTCC
>CAJUYG010003721.1:0-19868 GCA_910591675.1 Galerucella calmariensis | reverse complement strand
TATCCATCCATTTTAAAGTTATCGAATTAAAACATTCAAGTTTTCAAAATTTCAACACCCTGTATTTCGAAAAGTAGCTAGACCCCTTAATCGCGCAAAAAAATTATGGAAATAATAGTAAAAATTTATCCGAACAAATTCAAGTAGATCACCAGCACTGCGAATACCAGCTTTGCATAGAATTTCAATATAGCATCGGTGGTTCAGTGGTTAGAATGCTCGCATTGCACGCGGGCGGCCCGGTTCGAATCCCGGTAGGAGCATATTTATTATTATGAATCGCTGCTTCGTAAACGAGAAAGAGACTAAGGAGGCACAAGCACGCAAGCAAGGCACATAACGAAGCAACGTAACATAACGTAGCGTAACGTAACGCGTAACGGTCAGATCTTTTGCGTCGCGACCCCTGGTCGCTCAAACATAACCTGGCGTAAAGAACTAAAGTTCCAAAAAAAATATATATCGATTAATCAATCACCCGATTAAATTAATTGATCACCCGATTAATCGATTATTTTTCGATAGATCGATTATTTTGCCCACCCCTAATGTACACCACTGGATCAAAAATTGAAAAATGTTTTTTCTACACCCGCATAAATATTATCCATCTTTTCTACACCCATATGTATATTATCCATTTCCTGCACAGTTTAAAGAATGGAAATGTAGGCCTTATCGGTTAACCGAACGTATATTATGATTTCATATACATCCTGGAATGTACTTATATGAAATCCACCAATCAGTATTCGCGTTGAGTACTTGTCACTCATCTTTTTTTCAATTTAAAGAAACGTCAAAATAACTTGTCAAAAAAGTCTCTCTCAGAAGCACTGGATTAAGAATATTTATTTACAATAATGAACAAATAAAATAGTCCGTATAAATTGATAACAAATACTAAAAATAGAATAGAATGGGTAATTGAGGAGCTACCGATGGACATGTCCTTATAATAGATCTCGGTGGTTGAGTGGTAAACATGCCAGACTATTACGCGGTAGACCTAGGTTCAATTCCCCATGAAACAACTTTTTTTTTATTAATGATTTTATTTTTAAATAATTATTCTGCTTGATATTGATAACAACAACAGGTAGACGCTTGAAATATTTCGTATTTTGCATATTTATTGTAGATAAAGGTACGATACCTACACTTCGTGCGGGAGTCCGACTGGCAACATCTACTTATAACAGCTTCGCATATTTAAAAAGGGAAACCGTAACATTGTACAAATTGTACATTTAAGAACTGTACGTTTATCACAAAAAAATTAGTGAAGACATAAAATTGAATTGGTACGATTATAAATAAAATTGTTGAACATTTTCATTTACAAAAATAAACTTGAATAAAACAATCCGTATAAATTAATAACAAATACTAAAAACAGAATAAAATGGGTATTTAAGGGACTATCGTTGGACATCAGCTCTTACAAAACTATTCAATACTTCTGACGTTGAACTAGTTCAAACCCCAATGGTTGAGTGGTAAACATACCAGACTCTCGCGCGGCAGACCCGGGATCGATTCCCCGTGAAGACGTTTTTTTTTTAATTGTTAATTTTATTTTTAAATAATAATTCTGCTTGATATTGATAACGACAACAGGTAGACGCTTGAGATATTTAGCAGAATATTCATATTATAGACAAAGGTACGGTACCCTTCGTGCGGGAGTCCGACTGGCAACATCTACTTATAACAAAAAATTAGTGAAGACATAAAATTGAATTGGTACGATTATGAATAAAATTGTTGGAAATTTTTAATTTCAACTTACTTATATTTATTTTACAGTTTATTCAATTGTTTATTTTCTAGATTTTTTCCTAAATGGGTCGTAGAAAAAATATGCTGTTCGACTCGTGTGGATTGTCCATATCGCACTTGAACGATTGAGCACTCTGCCTACGGCGTCGTGCTCAAACTTCGTCCTCGTGCGATATGGCCATCATATCCACACTAGTTGCACAAACTACTATTCTGCACAGTTTACAAAATGGAAATGTAGGCCATCAGTTAACTAAACGGATATAATTTCATATACATCCTAGAACGTATATGAAATCCACCAATCAGCATTCGAGTTGAGTATCCGTCATTCATCTTTTTTCAATTTAAAAGAAACGTCAAAATAACTTGTCAAAGTTTCTCATAGAAGCGCACTGGATCAAGAATATTCATTTACAAAGATAAACTTGAAAGAAATAATCCGTACAAATTACCAACAAATAATACTTAAAACAGAATAAAATGGGTATTTGAGGAGACCTCAGATTTTATAAAATTATGTAATAGGTACATCTGACGTTATAGATAAACAATTTTCATATCTCTCAGTGGTTGAGTAGTAAGCAATCCAGACTCTCACGCCGTAGACCCGGGTTCGATTCCCGTGAAAAAGTTTTTTTTTAATTGTTACTTTTATTTCAAAAAATAATTATTCTGCTTGATAATAATAACAACAACAGGTAGACGTTTGAAATATTTAGCAGAATATTCATTATTATAGATAGTGGTACGAAACCTTTCATGAGGGAGTCCGACTGGCAACATCTACTTAGAACAGCATCGTATATTTAAACAGCATCGTATATTTAAAAAATGAAACCGTAGCCCTATACAAATTTCAAGAACTGTACGTTTACCACAAAATTAGTGGAAACATAAAATTGAATTGTAAAATTTTTAATTTGAAGTTAGGTATATTACAGTTTATAGACATTTTTATTTTCTAGATTTTTTTAAGTGGGTCGTAGAAAAAATATGCTGCTCGACTCGTGTGGATTGTCTGTATCGCACTTGAACGATTGAGCACTCCGCCTACGGCGTCGTGCTCAAACTTCGTCCTCGTGCGACATGGCCATCATATCCACACTAGTTGCACAAACTACAATTTCTTTCAAAATATGCCCTTTTACATTTAAAAACAACCTGCCCAAACTACAATTTCTTTCAAAATATGCCCTTTTACATTTAAAAACAATCTGCCAAATGACAAATTAATTTATCCATCCATTTTAAAGTTATCGAATTAAAACATTCAAGCTTTCAAAATTTCAACACCCTGTATTTCGAAAAGTAAATGTGCTAGACCCCTTAATCGCGCAAAACAAATTATGGAAATAATATTAAAAATTTATCCGAACAAATTCAAGTAGATCACTAGCACTGCGAATACCAGCTTTGCATAGAATTTCAATATAGCATCGGTGGTTCAGTGGTTAGGATGCTTGCATTGTACGCGGGCGGCCCGGGTTCAAATCCGGCTGGGAGCATTTTATTATTATGAATCGCTGCTTCGTAAACGAGAGAGAGAGACTAAGGAGGCACAAGCACGCAAGACACATAACGAAAAAATGTAACATAACGTTTCGTAACGTAACGCGTAACGGTCAGATCTTTCGCGTCGCGACCCCCGGTCGCTCAAACATAACCTGGCATAAAGAACTAAAGTTCCAATAATAGTAAAAATTTATCCGAACAAATTCAAGTAGATCACCAGCACTGCGAATACCAGCTTTGCATAGAATTTCAATATAGCATCGGTGGTTCAGTGGTTAGAATGCTCGCATTGCACGCGGGCGGCCCGGGTTCGAATCCCGGCAGGAGCATATTATTATGAATCGCTGCTTCGTAAACGAGAGAGAGACTAAGGAGGCACAAGCACGCAAGCAAGACCCATAACGAAGCAACGTAACATAACGTAGCGTAACGTAACGCGTAACGGTCAGATCTTTTGCGTCGCGACCCCTGGTCGCTCAAACATAACCTGGCGTAAAGAACTAAAGTTCCAAAAAAATATCAATATCAGAATTAAATATTTAAAATAACACTGGAAGCTGCATTTCCAATTTCCGAAAGGAGATTGTCTTCACTTGAACCGTTGAATGATAAGTAGATTGGAACTCATTTATATAGATTTTTGTTCATTCAACTTCGACAATTTGATGAGATAACTGATTTATTTTATTTCCACTGCTTTGTTTGTCTTTGTTGCTACACAAAATATGATACACAGTGGGGAATGGGAAACAATACCAGCGTGGTTCCAACAGAACTGGCTGATATCTCAATTGCCACAAAAGAACTAACCAGAAGAGGAATTTCTGGCAAAACCATAATAATCTGCACTGATAGTAGACAAGCCCTATTAGCCTTGAACAGACAACGTGTTATATCGAGGCTAGTACTAGAGTGCCACCAAGATTTAGCTGACGTCTCGGCAGATAACAACATTATCCTGAGGTGGGTTAAAGGGCACGACAGGAGTAAGGGAAATCGCATTGCTGATTCTTTAGCCAGGGAAGCCGCTGGACTAAAAATTGTAGGACCCAGTGACACCTACGGCCTAATCACTTTGACAATTGCGGAACTAGCCAAACGTTACACCCATGCTCAATCCCTTAAATAAGAGATGGGATGGAATTAAAGGATGCAGTTTTGCCAGAATCACCCTGGGCGACCCTGGGAAGCTGGCGCCGAAGAAATATTTGGCGATGACCAGGAGAAACCTACGTTTAACAGTAGGATTTCTGACTGGTCACTGTCAACTAAGTAAACACCTCCATACTATGGGGCTAGTGGACACACCTCTATGCAGGATGTGTGAACAGGAAGATGAAACTGTCAGGCATGTCTTATGAGAGTGTCCGGAGTTATCGTCAATAAAAGAGTGTGTATTCGATGAGTCTTGGCCTACACCTGCCGATATAAAGGAGATGTCTCCCAGTGACCTGTCCACCTTCCTGAGAAGGACAGGATGGACAATGACCTTGGAGGACAACTCCTCGGGAGGATGTACAATGGGTCACATGTGGCCTAAGTGCTGTGAGCCTACACACTCACCCTCCGTACTCTACAGATACAGATGATACACAGTACCTTATGTTTGCAGTCAATATTATTAAAAATACATTGGATTGAATTTTTTTTCAATTTTATGATAATATAGGTACTGTTAATAATACTAATAAACAGTTGTTGATAAACTTTTGTACGTAACACGTGTGATAGGAATTATTAACGCACTTATGTTATTACAAACTTCACATGCGTGCGCTAATGTCCATATCCCACTAATTACGTAAATAACTATTAACATACAAGCATTGAAACTAATATATAGTTTTACGATATTTACACCTGTTTTACGATATTTACATCTTAAGCAACGAAGGTGCCTAATATTTATCAAATTATAAAGAGTGACATTTTTCAGCTTTCATAATTCAGATAACGTTGAAAACAAATTTTGGTTCTTTTATATGAATTCCATAATTTGTCTTATCTTTCGGTAGAGCTGGCAACGCAGAATTTAAAAATAGTTGACAGTAACAGAGACAACCCTGATACGCACAAGTGTAAAGGAAAATTAGTTCGTTGAGAACATGAAAAAAATCATTTATCTAATACATTCAAACTGCATAAATACATCTTTGTTCGTTCAACTTCCCTAAAGGTACAGACAGGTGGCGGTAGTAGCGGTGTAACTCTAGCCATTCTCATTTCGTGTCGCTGACATCTGGCATTCGCCGTGTTGCCATGTTTGGTTTAGGTGTTTGTGTTGTAGTATCTGCGCTGCTTTTCAGTTAACTATTTTGAGCGCTCAAAAGCAAGCCCCAGGCTTGCGTACATTTTTGACGTACGTTTTCCAGCTGTCATTGCGTTTGAAATACATTACTTTCCCCTTAGCCCTTGAAGTACGTACCGGATTATTCGTGCTCGATGCCCAAAAATGTTTACGTTAACTAAGATTCATGGAATCATGAAGCAGCATATATTATCTTATAAACAAAAATAGACCAGCTTAGTCATTACATTATATTTCTCTATGTGCTTAGTATTGAGAACTGAAATTTTACCAGGCAGTTAAGCGTCTCAAGGGGGTTGTCTCTGACATTAGATACAAAAATAAATAAAATGAAATGTATAAAGACATCTAGATTATGTTAGATTTGATGAGAATTTTGCATAAGAGTCCCGTAACATTTGAAAATCCCCTGGACCTTATAAAAACATTTTTTTGGGGTACTTACATAGCTGGATTTTGGGATAATGCAATAATGAGCAAACGTCTAAGCGAACTTATGATTACACTGAAAAAAATGTTTTGTTTATGGTACTTATACGATGAACGTTGCATTGAGTGTGTAATGAGTAGAATGTTGAAACTTGCAGTTGATGAAAAATCATTGGATAAAAATATTTGAAATATGAAAAATGTTCCTGTTTGAAAGTAAGTGCTTTTCTCACTCGTCTTTTTGCGGCACTCGTGAGAAAAGTTGAACTTTCCCCACTTGTTGTACAACATACTATTTGAATATGTTAGATTATAGGTGAAATAATTCCATCTAAGACTTTTTTATTTTTTTCTTCAACCTTTTTATTATTGAATGATTAATTAATATACAATAACTTATACTCTTTTCAGAAATAAAACATCAATTGGATACTTATTGTATATACCGTTGAAGGATTGGGTAGCAAAGGTTTTAATAACATTTTCGATTAGAGGTCCAAACTCGTCTAGGAAAACCTTGAAGTTTTCGTTAAATACTTTATTTGCTCGTTCGTTGAGTTCGTTATTGTTTTTGAAGAGATCCTCAAAATGGAAAGATCCCGAATCAATGGAGACTTCTATAACGCTGCTCTTTATATGCAAGTGCTCTTTTCCATTTTTAATCACTGTGTCAAAATTTCCTGACCACATTATTTTGACTCCGGCTAAAATACAAAAATGTTTAATGAAGTGAATTTCAGAGATTTTCAATCTTCAATAATCATGAAAAGTAGACGATTCACGCTAATTTGCGGAGAATTTTAATTGCAAATTAATTTTTTTGAACTAATTTCACAGAATATAAGATCAAGGTGATCAACAACATTTTAAAAATAGAATTCAACATTGGCATTGATTAAAAACATTTTTTTGTTTCGCAACTTCCCAAATTATATTTAATTAATGATAAGAATAATTTTTGCGCGATCGATCTTTTTTGATGTTTATTTACAGCATAGGTTGTCAGGACGGTAAAGGTTGTGTTTACTGGTTTCTAAGTCGAACACGTCGGTAGGTGATTTACTTACCGTTCAGACGTCAGTAAGTAAATTACTTACCGACGTCTTATCCCTACATACATTCAAGTGGTCCTAAATAGTATATTACTTCATTCATTACACGGAAGGAACAAAAAAATAAGATTTATATTTTTTAATGAATAGAACCAAACAGGAAAAAGTAATTGAATTAGCATAAAAACAATTACATATAAAGGACAAAAAAATTAAAAAAATTTATTTGCAAATTAAAATTGGATGTACAATTGGTACATACCGCTTGTATACTTTGGCAAGTTCATCTGAAGCCGTGAAAGGAATGCAGTCGAAAACATTCGATATTGCCACGTTTAACTATGAAAAAGCTAAAGTGCTAAGAATGTAGCGATAATAATTAAAAAAGGGACTTTTTATTATTAACAATATTAACAATATGATTAAACGTTAATTCTTTAATGTGCTTGTTTCCTTGGATTTTTTTTATATTAATATTATTCAATCAATTTATAAATATTAAAAGATTAGATATTAGATATTAGACAACTGATTGATATTGATTTATCCAGTTGCGTTGGTATTGTTAGTGACCTTTGTATTTTCAATTTTACTCGGTAAAATAGGTAGCGTACGCCGTTTGTACTTTTATGACAGATATGCGCCATGTTTCCTCGCCTCTTACCGATGCCCCGTAGCTTCAGATAAACTTACCAAACTATACCTGCCATGTTGGTATCGAGGGTGTATTCATATTCGTATTACTCAGCGTAACTGAAGGAAAAACTGACGAGGCACCGTCGTGTAAAATTTTCTCTGCAAATTCAATTTTATTTTCCAGAGAATTTTCCACATAGCTCTCTGCTACTGTGGAAGATCTCCAACCCCCATGTCTCCTAAGACCTAAGATATCTACATTTTTATTGGCCAACAGTGTAGCCGAGGTCCTTCTAAAATAATGACCAGTATAACTAACAGGGCTCTCTAATTCCAAATATTCCAATATTCCTAATACTTAATATACTACATTTTATTTAAACTTTTGTATCAATTGGTTTTTTATGATAATTTTTAAAATGTAAGCGAAAAATGTTTGTTGACAGCCTAGCAGTTTTGAAAAGACGAGTTGTATTAAACACTCAAACTCGGTTTAATGATAACTGATATTTAGACTGTGGCTGATTGGTGTATTTATTGTCAACAGTTACATCAGTCTAAACATCAGTCATCATTAAACCGAGTTTAGGTGTTTGATACAACTCGCCCTTAGTTTTGCCAAACAAACACTAAATACCTCGATACTCTCGATAGTAAGAATAGTTTCACACTTCTGGCAAGATTTACCGAGATTGGTGAATTACGAGGCTTTTATACACCATCCGAAGAATATCACCGAACAACTGTAAGGTCTGGCTGTGGCCTGAATCATCATGTCGGAATATCCTACGTGTCATCGTTACATGGTGATACGAGTGGGTGTGAACCATTATAAACTCTTCCGAGCTGCGAGACCAGTCATTAAAAATTTGAAACAGGTGTCAGTGAACTCCAAACCTCTTATTCAAATTTAAATATTCAACTAATGAGATTCATACAAGATAAACAATAATTTTATGTAATTATACTCACAAAAGTTCGCGGAGCACAAGCCTTGGCTATCCAAATCAAAAACTAACAGTTTTCCTTTCATATGGAAATTGGATTGAAGGAATAGAGAATCATATTCCATATGTAGGTCCCATTTCTTATCATCTTCCAATTCCATAACGAAATTAGTTATATTCATATTTTCCACATTCCACAGTTTTATATCATTTAGCTGAGAACTGGAAAAGAATACAATGGTAAATGATCGAAGTTGATATTTTGATATATTGGCTTAAATGAAGTTTATAATTACCAACCTGAAGCTATCACTTGGTGTGAGATTAGCTGATGATATGATAAGAGGATTCAAAGAAGGTACCAATAGCTCTGGGATCCCATCTCGGAGTTTTGATCGTAGATCATAGATGTTATCAACAATGCATTTCGATAAATCGGAAGATGGCGTTTTATAGCACTGTTTTATGTAGATTGCTGTAAATAGAAAAATATAATTCGACTGAAAGGAGAATAATTTATTTTATCAAAAAGTAACTAATGTTGTGAATGTAACTTTTCTTACGTAATTTCTTCACACTTCCAACGCTTATAATACAAATAACAAAAAAAAGGACTCTCATATTTTACAAAATACCTCTAGCACCTTTAACAGAATTTATAATACTGATGTTCAAACGAGATTTACAGTTTCTTCAACAACCTTGCAATATCTGGTTTTTGACTTTGACTATGCTACATTAATTTAAATTTAAATAAATATATTTAAACAATTAACACAAACGGGTACAAATTTAATTGGATGTTATATTTATGGAATAATAATTTGATGGCAAAGCTTGATTCAATGTCATTTTATAACAATTATTTATACCCAAGGTCTTTAAACTCGTTTGATGTTATGTATGACACTGTATGCAAAAATAAACGTTATAAAATGGACACTGTAAGTGGATTATACTTATATAACCTCCATAAACCCGATACAGCTGTACCCCAGACATGAATTTTTGGGTATATTTTCTAAAATAGTTTTTTTTATTTAATTTCCTTCGAGCTATGTTTCTTAAATATACAGTGATGGGCAAATGTGTGGAACCAAGTAAATATCTCTGGAATTATTAGAGATATCAAAATGAAATTTGGAAAGTGTATACTACAGTAGATTACCTATTTGTTTTTATAGTTTTTAACAATTTTGAAATTCCGGTTTTACCGGAAGTAATGTCGATTTTAAAATTTGCAATGGAACACCCTGTATATTATTTTAGTTTCTGATAAAACATTTTATTACGAATACGAAAATATCGGGTTCGATATTTTTCATTTCAATGCCTACCGAGATATTAACAGAAAAGTAACTAAGGAAAGGAAAAATCTAATAACCATTAAAGAAATAATCATAATTATTAACTGAAACTAAGTGATTTTCAAAACATTGAAACTTAACTAAACTAAAATATTAGATGTTCAAACTGAGCACCGTTTACTTCTTGACAATAGGCAAGTCGGCTTGTAAATTCTCTAGTAACAATAGCTATTTCTTCTGGTGGAATTCTCTGGATCTCTTGAGTTATTGTTGCAGCTAATTCTTGCAAATTATTTGATCTATCAACATAAACCTTAGACTTCAAATAATCCCACAGAAAATAGTCTAGTGGATTAAGGTCGGGACTTCGTGCAGGCCATTCATAAGTACCCCTTCTTCCAATCCATCTGTGATGAAATGTCGGTAGATATTGAAATAAGAAAAATCGGTAACCGATATTTTTGTATTCGTAATAAAATGTTCCATCAGAAACTAAAATAATATACATGGTGTTCCATTGCAAATTTTAAAATCTACATTACTTCCGGTAAAACCGGAAGTTCAAAATTGTTAAAAAATATGAAAACAAATAGGCAATCCACTGTAGTATCCACCTTCCAAATTTCATTTTGATGTCTCCATTAATTCCAGAGATATTTACTTGGTTCCACACATTTGCCCATCACTGTATATTTATTTATTTATTTATTTATTTTATTACAGAAGCAAACAGGTTTCCCTTATTCTATGCAACTGTGGTTACAAACTATAACTTAATACAACGCATGCATATTGCTTATGAGACAAAAACGACTGAATGTACACACAAGACTAGTTCTCTAATATTAAATCTGCAATAGATATTTTAAATTGACTCAGAGTAATTCCTAGCAGTCCAGTGTCCAGATTATCACTTAAGCTATTGTATAGCTGACATATTTTATCTAGCGAGTTTATTGAAGGTGTTAAAAATAAATAATTCCTAGGACGGGTTCGATTATAGGGTACGTAGAAATTCAATTGACTGAGAAGATCAGCTGAGCTTATTAAATTGTTGCACAACTTATAAAGAAAAATTAATGCTCGACATTTTCTCCTGCATACTAATTTATCAATACTAAACTCTGACCTTAATGGATCATAAGACTCATATTTAGGAGACATCTTGTGTTTTTTAAAATAGATATATTTCACAAACTTATTTTGTATGGCTTCAATTTGGCGACTCAAGCTTAAATTAATGTGTGAACTCCAAATAATGCTACCAAACTCCAACTTGCTTCTTACAAGCGAGTTATATATACTTATAATTGACTTAATATTAGTAAAAGCATAGGCAGTACGTTTTATAAACCCAAGTAATTTATATGATTGAGAAACAGTGTTAAGTATATGTGATTTAAAGCTAAACTTACCAGTGAATAAAATACCTAGGTCCGTTATTTCATTTACTCTCATTAATTGAGTATCCCCCATTGCATAATAAAAATATCTAGGGTTTTTTTGGCGACTGAATGTTAAAACAACACATTTGCCAGTGTTAAAAGGTAATTTATTAGTTAGCGACCAATTATATATTTTATCTATGTCGTACTGTAATTGAAGATGATCATTTAAGTTATTCACTTTTGTATAAATTTTTAAATCGTCCGCAAACAATAAACACTCAGATGTAATTAAGGAAGGCACTTCGTTTATAAAAATCAAAAAAAGTAACGGTCCTAGATTAGATCCCTGTGATATACCAGATTCCACCATAAATGCCTCAGATTTCTCACCCATGAAAGATACATATTGCCACCTATCACTAAGATAAGTTGCATAAAGTTTTAGTAAAGGATAGCTCATTCCCAGTGAATTTAACTTCCTTAAAAGTATATCATGGTTTACTTTATCAAAAGCTTTGGCGAAATCTGTATATACCACATCAACCTGTTCCCCTTTATCCTGTGATTCAAGTACATAATTGGAGAACGTTAGCAGATTTGTTTCAATAGACCTCTTATTACAGAAGCCATGCTGTTGATTACATAATATAGTTTGAAAATGCGAATATAATTTATCATATATAATATATATTCAAAAATTTTAGCGCTACAGTTTGCTATTGCAATCGGCCTGTAATTACTGAACTCGTCCCTAGGGCCTTTTTTATGTATTGGAGTTACCTTTGTGATCCTAAACGCCTTTGGAAAGTAGTTATTGTTAAGTGATTTTTGTAACAAAATTATGAGGGGGTATGTAAGATAATCACGACAGGCTTTAAATATATATCCCGGAATGCCATCAGGTCCAGCTGAGAACTTTGGTTTAAGCTTTTTAAATGCAATGTGAATATCTTGAACAGTGATCCTAGTAAATTGTATACAATTGAAATTTGAACTATAACTATCTACAGAATTCAAAAAAGTCAGATGGTAGGTAGATGAGCTGTGTTCATACACCGACTTAAAATAGTTCGCAAATTCGGCTGATATTATTGATTTATCTGTAATATTAATACAATTGTTATCAGGATTCTTGAAACAGTAATCTGCTTTATTATATTTTTTGTTATTTTTCACAAAATTCCAAAACAAATTGGGATTATCGTTAATGCCGTCTTCAATGTTACGGATGTATATGTTATTTTCTTCCTTAATTTTATTTTTTAACAGAGTATATCTAAATTGGTATAGAAAATTTTGAATAAATTGTTTCTCATTGTAACTAATTATAAAGAGTTTTGTTGCTTGGGGTCCAGCTGCAAAATAATCAGTTCGTATGTGCAGAGCATTCAAAAAATATAACAGTTCGTAACAAGTGTGATAATTAAATCATTATTTAAAATATCACTAAAATGCTTTTTCTTTTTTCATAATTATTTTTGTTTTTAATATTTCTAATCATTTCATAATATTTTTTCAAAGTGTGCTTACAATGCATTTATCAATGCTGACAATTTTTTTATGTAAAAATATATTTTTTTATCAGCAGAATGTGAACCAGTAAGGGCGAGTTGTATAAAACACTTATGCCCGGTTGCACCAGCTAAAAAACAGTCCGTTGAATCGGCCGATCAACCGTAAATCGTAACTGTCGTTTTGCACCACCCAAAAGCTGTCCGAATCAACCGACCGTTTTCGGACCGTTATTGGTAATAACCTCGCTATTTTTCTAATGACATTTGTTTGATTTTGTGGAGTTTGAACGGATTCGGAGATATTTTCAATATTATTTATAGGTGGTATCACATTGCGATTGAAACATTACGGAAAATTACACATCACACAAAAGACCGAGATGTTATCCATTCAATTTATTTAACAATCAACAATTTAAAGCAAGATACCATTTCTGTAAAAAAACAGTAAACCAGCTATGGTAAATTATTGGAGAATATTCAATACGTTCCGAAAAAAATAATGGAGTGACTTCTATTAATCAATTATTAATAACGTTAAGAGGTACTATGCCACAGATTGATTTCAACAAGTGCTCGGTGATCATATTATTAAACATAAAAGCACAGTGTGTAGAATAGTGCATCGAGTACGGTACTTGCCAGCGCTATTACGTTCGTAATAGATCTATTACTAAATGAATTTATTTATTACACTATTACGCCGCTTTGCAATTTATTACGTTTCTATTATTTTGGCCAGAGAACAAAAAATCGAAAACAAAAATCTCAGACTTAACACATCGTTAACAAAAAAACGCTGTAATTTTGCCTTTACACCGCTGTTGGCATTGGCTTTACTCCTTGGCTCCTTGCACTGGCACTACTGGGCAGTGTGATGAAATTCGGCGTTCGACTTTTGACATTTGAGATAGACAAATCAAATCTTTCTCTATTGCCCGTACTTATAAACAAGACTTGAGGCTGAGCACGGACTTGAGCATCAGTTCTTGACACGACTATGTAATCTCTTCCTAACTTCACTTTTTTTCCAAGAATATTCCCATTCATCTATTTTCACTAGTATAAACGATTTTATGAGTTTTTCTCAATTAGATATTATTCTTACAATTTCTCTTCGTTTTTTTGTTGTTTTGTATATTTTTTTCTTGAATCTATGCAATAAAAGTTTAATTAGTTTTGGTAATTTTGATTTCAAGAAAATGTCAACAGTAAAAATGTTCAGCTTTAGCGACATCTATGTTAGTTTTCCGTCAACCATTTAGAAAACATAGAAAACTATTACGAACAAGTCTTAACCTATTACGAAATTCAACAAAATTTAGTACGAAAAATCAGAAGCTGCTGGCAACATTGAGCACAGTTGTTGGATACTGAGCTTACAACTAAGACGTCGTTGGTTCGAAACCTGGTTGGTTTTTTAGTTTTTTATTTCTTATTTTATGATATTTTTATATATAGGTACACTTTGATCAACCGGGTTTGGGCCTGGGTTTTCTTGTTTTTTTTAGTTTTCCATTTCTCATTTTCTGATATTTACATATTTACTTTAATATTGTTATGTTATTACCAAGTAATATGTCAATAATATTATTACCACTACATAAAGTTATTACAATTATTCACAAATTGGAATATTTAACAAATCAAGTACCAAAATCAACTATGAAAGCTCCTCCTAGGTATTTCTAACCTTAAATCAAAACAGCAACACAAGAGTATTCATTTTATTTCAACCAATCGGATTGCGACAATTATCATGGGATCCGAATGTGTACTGCTGCTAGACGCTCGTCTAATCATAGGAATCTGTGCAAAGGTCCTCACGATTGATAAGTGAAGAAAACGCTTGATACAACGTCAACTACCTAACTCCCTTTTCATACTTTTCTCATGTTCCCAACACTCCTCGACTTTTCCATGACGTTTACAGATGATGCCAGATAATTTTCTTCTTTGTCTTCTTAGTCTTTTGAATATGAATGATTGTAATGAATCTCAATTAACTTGAGATGAGGCATTCCTTCCTAGAAGTCAGATTGTTAAAAGTGGATAACCTGTACTTTATATGGTGCTTCCTAAGTATATTATGACATACGACCTTTAGTCTATAAAAACATGAGCCGATACAATGAAATAATTTCTAAATGATAATATGCAATTGTGCATTGTACTCCTTTTGATTTATATTTCGAGCATAACTTGATTATCACGGTGTTCGCCATGCAAATATTACTTCTAGATTGTTACTAAGGTTAGGATATTATCCATTTATCCTGTCAGTAGAGTATGCGGATGTTTGACAGTGGGCTGTGTGTTGCATAAGTAGTAGAAGTATTCGGTTAACTCTTGGTTCCACATCGCGTAGTTTCTCGAAATAACATTTGGAAACATAGAAAAAAACTGACATAAATGACAAGTAGGTAATTATATTTATTTGTTTCTCAGTAAAAACAAAATCTATACATTTTTAATTTATAACAAAAAGTGTTAAAGTTACTGCCCTTATTAAACAAAAAATATAACTTTTTTTAATATAAACGTTTGATGTTTTTTTAAATAGATTATTTATACGCCATGTTGCTGACGAATCTTAAGCTGGAAACAGCACTTCCACGGGAAAGTTGTCGAAAACATTCTTGAGTGTGCCGGAAATAAACTTATTAACCATCTCAACAATTACTGGAGAAAATTGTTCAATTAAAATGTCCGGACTTTCATTGAGAACTTTGTTGGTATTTTCAGTAATCTCGGGATTATTTTTGATCAAATTATCCAATCTTATACTCATCGTTTCTATTTTCGGTGAAATTTTCATTTCTCCTTGAACAATGTAGGTTTTTCCATTCCTATTCTCCTGTGTTCCTGCAGAAGCAACAGTGGCTTCAATATGAGCTGAAAATCAATTTTTTTATTAGTTACAAATAACTTAACACGAAAAAATAGATTGACCAGAGGGCAAGCACCCTTTAGTAGACTACAAAGTGTATAACAAGCTATACAGAGAGTTGGGAATAAAGCCCATAATGGGAATGCCATCGGACGAGATATAACCTAAGTATAACTTCAGCAAAAACTTCAAATCAGTATAAAGAGGAATGGAAAGAAAGACCTCCAATTAATGCATAGATAGCCTGCTACATAAATGGCTCAATAATCGATGAATGTCTAGGAGTATATAGGTACAGCCAAGCCAAAGAAAAGAGTTTCACACTGCTTAAGCAAACATATGACGATACTTCAGGCATAAGTTGCAGCAATACAGCAATATGCAGGAGAGGAGAGCTAATAATACAAGAGTTTGAGAGAAAGACCATTGCCATGTAGGTATTCCGACAGCCAAGCGACTATAAAAGTAATCAGTTCTATGAAGATGAACTACAAACTAGTGAGGGACTTCTTGGAGACGCTACAAGAGTCACAATAGATTCTCCTTATCCTGTTTACCAGGCCATTTAGATCACAAAAGCAATGAAGTGGCAGACTCACTGGCGCGGGAATAATGAATCTGCAAAGATCGTAGTGGAGCTCCATATCTTTCTTATCTTATCTGATCTTATACGATGAAAAATACTCACTTAAATTAAGTTGTCCTTGTCCCTTTCCATCCAATGTCAGTACAAGTATTTTACCGAAGGCTTGGTAATCGAAGTCTACTCGAATATGTGGAAGCAGTAGTTGCAAATCGATACTTGTATTGTTTAAATCTACTTTTAAATGTTCTATCTTAAAGCTTTTGATATCCCATACTTTCAAATTTTCAAGAGTGGCGTTTAAGTTGTTGGTTGAAAGCTGAAAAAAAATTTATGAATAAATATGTCGACATTTTTTCATAATTTTATACTTGTCTCAACTGTTATAGTAAATTTTTTGCTATCAGAGTTGACGAATGTGATAATAATAATAATTTTATTGCTTCTGAAACAATGTTACAGCTAGATCCAAATATTATTACTTGACTTGGAAAGAATGCCATTCAATGGTACACAGACGAATCAAAAATAGAAGGAACTGAGTTAGGAGTGTACGGGCTAGAAACCAAGCACTTTATAAGCTTGGGAAAGTATCTTTCAAGCGGAAATTTACGTCATAAGAGAGTGTGCCCAGTTCGATATTGATAAAGGATTATCATAATGTCGGATAGACAAGCCACCATTAAAGCACTAAGCTATTGTGTAATCAGTTCCAAACTGGTTTAGGAATGCATAGACATGCTCAATAAACTAGGCAGGAGCAATATAGTCACCTTACTGTGGATTCCAGGACATACTGGAATAGAAGGAACTAAAATAGCAGGTGGACTAGCAAAGAGAGGGACTGAAACACCCTTTTCGGGACCGGAGCCCTTTTGGAAGATTTGGAAGAAATGTACAAAGCCGACGGAATAAGAAGAACTAGTATGGCTTAGACAATCAAAGATTCAGATTTGAGACGGCAATCCGTTGAGATCCAAATACTTCCGAGCTGCTCAGCAATTCAGAATCATAGGGCGCAGCACCTAGTATGTTATTGGATAAAAGAGGGACATTTACCTAAGTTGAAGCCTGTGGATATCCTAAAATTCCTCAGGAAAGTAGGATTAAAGGAGAAACTAGTTTCTGAGACTATCCTCATTAGAAGTAAGCAGGCTCAACAGATATTTTAGTTCTCAGTGAACGTCACCCCAATATAAATACATACATACAAACTTACCTGTGCTTTTGGAATCAGCAATGGGTTTATGGAGGGCATTCCCAATTCAGGAATACCTTTGTCTAATCTAGGTCTCACCACATTGTTTATATTACTTATTATACATTCACCTAGATCTTCAGACCTTTTGCACGGAGTGATATAATCAGCTGAAAAATAAATTGAATATTTTTCAGTTATTAAGCATTGATCGGCAATTCAGGGTGTACACACACACCTTCAAATAGTAGGGATTAACAGCACTACATGCAAATGGATAGATGCTGGAGCACAGGGGAATACCAGCACATATACAAGATATAAAATCTATTGCCTCAACTTTGGATGCAAATCAAACAGGATGTGATTAACAATTTAGTGGAAAGTATGCCAAGAAGTTGCCAAGCAGTTATTGAGGCTCGTGCCCATTATAGGGGGACCGAAAAGCAGCAAGAGGAAAGTAATCGACGGAGTCATTCAGTCAATTGCACTGGAGCATATATGGAGCACCAGCATGGCACTCAGTTTTGAGACATTAAGTAGTCTAGTAGTTTAGTAACGAAACGAAAGGTCTGATGAGAGTCACTAGTGCCTACAGGAATGGAACAGGATCGAAGACGTAGTGCAGTGAACCAAACACCTTAGCGGAAACCTTTCAGCTTGGATGGACTGTAGCTGGCGGGAGGACCTACCTCTACCGCTTTAAAATTGACTCAAACGATCTGTGTATGTTTTGCGGCGAAAGGGATGATGTGCCCACTACAATGTTCCACAGCGAAATATGGACGACACAGCGACAACGCCTATTTCTGGAACTGGGAGCAATAGATGAAGGTAACCTGGTTGGAACGATAAGGGAGGCAAGACGAGGATTAGGCAAGATACATATGCGTATATTAATGAAATAATGAGAGCCAAAGATATGGAAGAGAAATGTCTTAAATGTGAGTAGACTGTGGATGATTTAGGTATGGTTATTCCGTACCCTGTCATAAGTGATAGCGAAATGCGGTTCCTGGTAGGAAGTATCACGAAGAAAGGGGAGAGTTTAGAGGGTATGGGTACCCCGCAGAGTGAAGTCCCACACTTCCCCAGCAACAGGACCTATGAACAGGACTACTGGGGGGTAAGTGCGTAGCGCATTTCCAATCACTATCAAATAAAAAAAGTAGGCATCATCAAATGAAACGTCATTCTGACGATTATATGTCAATATCAAAATAACTAACAACAATCTTCCAGAGTTTTCATATTCATTTTTATTAAATAGTGGAGTTAATCAACCATAAATATTTTCATTTAACATTCATAGTAAATATTTGCCAATAATGAAAAAATTGGGAAAAAATTATAAGTATAAATGAAAAACTTACGTAGTTTCCTAGAGGCGGAATAACCAATAACACACAATAATATCACTGAGTATTTCATACTAATTATTTCTTAAATCAGTCTATCTTGAATGCTTGCTTGCTACAAACTGATTTTTGAAATTCGCCGATGAGCCTTATAAAGAACATCAATTGTGCAGAATATTAAAAAAATAAAAGAAGTTTTTATTAGAAACCAAATAAAAATGTTTTGCAAATACAGCAAGGTTAAAAAATAGTTAATTACGTTGGTCCATTTAAATAATTAATATATTTAGTAAAATGCAAAATAAGAAGCTGCTTCAATCTAATTAATTGATTTTGATGCAAACATCAAACCAAAACAAAAGTCAACACAGAAAATAACAACAAAATCCTAAAAATCCATGACAGTGCTTGTTCTTTGACACACAGAATGTTACTTTAGCACTCTTTCTTCCACCTTCACGAAAATAATCTATTTTTTCTACCCCTATAATTTAAGTTTCATAATGATACTCATTATAACACTGGTTTTCATTATAAAACTGAAAAATTGACCAATAGAAATCTAGATTTCCAAATACCCAAGTAGGCAGACCCAATATTTTCTGTAGAATATTTGACAGTTTGACAGAGTTTTATGACAGTTAAAATCTTTTGCGTTAGTTTTCAAAAGAAATGTCGAGCACCAGACCGAAAATACTTAATGACCAAGGCAAATACGTATTTAAGCTTATTATTTTTGGAACTTTAGTTCTTTACGCCAGGTTATGTTTGAGCGACCAGGGGTCGCGACTCAAAAGATCTGACCGTTACGCGTTACGTTACGCTACGTTATGTTACGTTGCTTCGTTATGTGCCTTGCTTGCGTGCTGGTGCCTCCTTAGTCTCTCTCTCGTTTACGAAGCAGCGAAGCAGCGATAATATGCTCCTGCCGGGATTCAAACCCGGGCCGCCCGCGTGCAAT
>CAJUYG010003720.1:0-19868 GCA_910591675.1 Galerucella calmariensis | reverse complement strand
ATGCTTTTTCTATGTCAATTTTTTTTTGTAATGACGCGTACAGCAGATGACCAAAACCATCTCTCTGAATCTTAACTTTTTGGGTATTGTTGCATTCGAAATTAATTATTTTATTGCTTCTCGAGTCTCAGCAATGAAGGTAGTACGTTTCTTTTCGCCCGCGGTTTCAACTGACGCCAAAAACTCATATACTTCATTGTCCACCGACTGACCTTTTGAGATTTTATAAAGATGGTGCTCTGACAATTCTGCTCCAAAAGGGTTCGTGGACTGCTTGATTGATTGTAACAACAAATCCAAGTTATTCGCAGATTTGATGATGGCTGACTTCTTCAAGTCCTTCGTAATATCGTCTGGTGACTTGAGATCGCAAAACTCCACGACTTTTGATATAACACTCGTACGCAATGAATGAGTTATTGACCATTTTTGTCTTGCGGAGAACGAGTTTGTAATGTTGACGATTCCGGAAGCTGTAGAAGCGGCGTCGGCATTTATTGTTTGTTCCAGTGTTAAATCCACCGGGATTCTCGAAAAAGGTTTCGATGTTCTTCGGACGCCCAAGAAACTCGCTCTACAATCGTCCAGCAATCCGGGATGTGTGTTTTCGATGTTCATCAGCTTATCACAATAAACAGACATGTACCTTGCGTAATTGTGGTGGTTCATCGTGAAAAAAACATTCGTTATTTTAGGCAAAACGTGTAAGAACAAATCGAAATCACCCGTACGAATACTGCATTCCAATTGCAGATAATATTCAATGAACCTTGTGTACATCAAATATATTTGCGGTGTTGTGCCATGCAATCCTTCGAAAGTTTCAGTTTTGTACCTCTCATATTTGTCGAACAGTTGTATCAAGCTTTCATTCGTTATCTGTGGGTGATCATTCTGTTGTTCTTTGAAGACTTCTAAATATTTTTGAATATTTTTGAGATCGTAATCTTGTGATTGTAGAAACCTTTCAAAATGCAAAATTTGCAGAGCGAGAGAGAGTAAAGGATGGATTTTTTTGCATCGATTAAATTGTTTTCCACTCACAAATGAACCGACAGAACCGCTGGCCAAAATTTCGCTGTCTATAAGAACATTCGTTAATCCAGATCCACTTATGAATTTTCCGCACGCTTTGAAGAACGACAACATTATGTGGAAAGGTCCGAAGTTTATGAAAAGTTTTTGAAATTCAGCCTCCGCACTCTGTATTCGCAACGCAATCTTGGCCATGGCTAAATCGTAGGTTACACTGAAGAAACTTTTCCCGCATTCAGAGGCGATTTGCAAGCTTCTTCGCATCGTTTCCTTAACAACAGCCGGATCCGTGGGTGTATTGTTGATTTGTGTTAGGTACTCAACTTTTTGAATTTTACTGTCATCCCTCAAAATTTTGGCGTTGTATCCTACCCATATTGGCGTACTTGCAATTCGTAGTTTATGAGAAACGACCCATGCAAAATGTATTTCTTGAAAACGTTTCAAGTTTTGAGGATCATCAGTTGGCAGTACAGAGCTACGCCAAAATTCTGGACGACGTTGCTTCGCGTTTCGTACAGTTTCAAAAGTATCGTAATCGTAACGATCGCTTCCTTCGTCCTGACAAATCTCGAATATTGCCGGAAGTACTCTGCTCAGTCCCGGCGGACACCTCATTATTTTCTTCGATGAGATTCAGTTCTTCTCCTGTAGGAATACTTTGATAAATAATACCAACAGTATCATGACAGGTATTTTTACCGGAGCTCGTCTCCACAAATCTGTCGAAATTATCCCACGCTACTCCAGACGATAATACCGATGTTGGTTGAATACCGGAGGGACACAAAAGATTGTTGGTAGTGGAAGAGTATGCCGCACACGTCTCCAATTCGAGTATGCTGCAGTAACTGATGCAATAGCCTTGTCTATTTAATATATCGATGACTTTTCTACTTCCCGTGAGACTTTTCGTAGCGATGCCCAATGAAATGTGTTTGCGTGGTTTTATATGACCCCTGGTAATGCTGTAAATTGAGTCCTGTGAGTAGCACGAAGACAATCTGTCAACCCGATTACATATTTTCTTCTCGACACCGCTCAAAGCTGTGGTCCAAAATATATTCAACCATTTCGGAATATCGCATTCTCCCCTATCCAATGCTTCGCTGTCGATGGAATCCGGTAAGGCTTTCTTTTTTATTTTAAGTATGTTCTTTCGATACTTCAAAGCGAAATCTTGAGCTTCTTGTTCGAATATCATATTTTCAATTTCTTCGTCATTAACTGTCTCGAAATCAATTTCCGCGGACACAACGAATGGTTTTCGAGAGATCTTGAGTATTGAAATTTTTTTTTTCAATTCCTTCTGTACGTAGTCTTGAAGAGAAGCCGTGCTAAAGATGGTAGCGTCAAGATCTGCAGTTTCGTACAATTCGGTCAAAAAATCAGAAAACATATTTCTCAAGTGAGCCATTGATAAGATCCGTCGATTTTCAATTACTTCACGTTCAATGTAGCCAATCAATCTTTCTCTTGCAAATTTGTGACAATCTCTTCTGGAGGCCCAATCTGCATTTGGGGGGCGAAGGATCTTGCTTCGATGCTTGATGAATAATGATGAATAATCGAGATTGCAATTGTTGTGATAGCATAAGCAAGAACTTTCATCACAGTTTAGCTCATCCTGAATTCGTCGTAATAAATCTATGTCCCCAACTTCTGTAGCACGCGTTCTAATTTTGTCCAAGAACGCCTCTTTATCTTTAATTGTACGACAATACATTTGTCGTCCTTTGCGTTTGATCGTCTTTTTTTGGCAAAAAAAACATTTGTTGCCCAACTGGTCTGCATCCACTCTTTGCAGACTCGAACTGCAGTCCATTGAATCTTCTTCAATAAATCTGTGAATGATGTTATTATGTATTTAAAAGAGATTGTATAGATTGAAAAGAATCTTAATAAATTACTCCAATACGTTTTGAACTTCGATTACAACGCGGATTAAACTTCGATATTGCGTGAATGTACAATTTGAAACAACTTTTTCACTTACTCTGACGTTGAATCACCATGTGGCTCGGTTGATGTGGTCTCAGCACTTGTATTGTCACTGCAATTGAAATATGTGTCGTTGTATATAAATTTTGCAATCGTTCGTTCGATTTCGCGAGAACTGTGTTAACATAATATACACTTACGATCAAAACTTTACACCAGTCGATACATCATACCAAATTTCAAGTACGAAAAAGAATCGAAAAAAATATTTAAGAAGCGCAAACTGAAGCCTTATCTATCCTTTTTATAATGTCGCCTTGGAAATTCGATTACCGTTTTTTTTCCGAGTTATCGAACTTGAAGTTCGGCAAGAATTATCGACCGGTGAATGAAAAATTTGCAGCGGGTGACTAACCGTGACGTCGATGGTGATGGATCTACTCCTGCAGTTGTAGAAGATGTAGATGGATGTACTTCTACACCTGTAGACGATGTTAATGAACAATCGATGGTTTCCGTAGGTTTGGGTGCTGGTGATGTGGAGCATGAATCGGAGCTATATATTAAAACATTTGTGTTTCAGACAGTGTTGTAAGTAATGCATTACTTTTTGTAATGAATTGCAGTTTCATTAATCATTAAGTATCATTAATTAATGAAAATTATTTTCTATTCATCATTAACTTTGATAATAATAATAAAAAAAAACAATATAAATGTTTTTGCTATTCATATTGTTTTTTTATAATTAACTTTAATGATCAATGGAAAATTATTTAATATACAAACATACTTCAAATAAGTTAATTATTAGTATTTTCATAATTTTGGGGGAGTCTGGTCAACTGAGGCTAGTATTATTTGGAAATATATGAGCACGCACATCTATATATATATATATATATATATATATATATATATATATACGTACCTAACTACCTAATCGAGGCCCACTACGTTCTGAAGGCAAAGCAAAGCCCTATAGAGGGGAAAGGTTTTCACGTCTATATATTTCGTAGTACTTACGAACCCCGGGGAAGTATCACATATGTTACCAAGCCCATGTGTATAAAAAGTATGTAGTTTGTGCATATTAAGATGCCCGCCAATGTTGCCAAATTTTCTGCCACCGTTATGTAAGACCCGGGTCTTGTTGAAAGGCTCCCAAAACCCGATTTTTAATATAAAATGTGGATAAAATGAAAAATGGAACAAATGAAAGGAACAATAAGATTTAAAAAAGTTTTTATCATTATACTACAATAATAATATAATATAATAAAACTGATGAAATTATTTTCGCCGAAGCTCATTGTAAACCATAGTTTTAACTTTTACCCAATTAGTACTACCAAAAGTTGATTCATATTTATTCAGAAATTCATCCACTTCATATTTGCGAGGAGCAGTTTTTTCATTGATCTGACTACTAAAATGTTTCAAGACAATTTCTTTTTCTTGCTTGTTCCAGCGTTTCCGATTGCCTGTCTTATTTTCTAAAATAGTAACACATACATTTATAAAAAATGAGTAAGCTCACCAAATCATGCTTTATTATATTCGCGTCCGATGGAATACATTACAATGAACCATCAAAAAGAGCAACATAATTTCTTATTTGGACCTAAGCAGAAATGGCTAGTGATGATCTCTATCTAATTCATAGTCTATTTGAAAGAATTTAAATAGCTTGTTACCTCTTAGTACTTTTTTGACTGATACGTCTTCACACATTTCGGAGGATGGTCTTTTTCTGGTGTCATTATTACTGCTTGGTATATTAGTATTTTCCAATACATCAACAAGTGTATCTGAATTTCCTTCTCTTTGAACATTACCTCAAAATCGTTCAGTTAGAGGCCTTTGAACATTATCTAAAAATCGTTCAGTTAGAGGCCTTTCGTCATCATCATTCTCCGACTCAGAGCGGTCGGTTAGCCGGAATCCGAGAACTACAAGTGAATGAAAATGAAATTTGCATTTGAAGAGTTATCAGAAATTCGTTCTTTTCAACCTATTTCTTATTTTTCCAATTTTCCTTGAAAAGCTGATTTCAAAGGTACCAAATTTATGGGGTTTACAGTAAATATTAACGATATTACAGGGTGTTTAAAATCGCCTTTTTCCATATTCCTATTAAATTAATACATGGGGGTCATGAATTTGGGGCTTTTTCAGTTTTTGACCATCTTGTATCCATTTTCCAATAATATCACTCACTAGTTATTGAAAAATTAAGATTGGAAGATGTAACGGAGCCTTTATGCCAATAGCCATGTGACTGACAAGAAAATTATTAAGTTGAATAAGTTGATTTTCATCATCTTGTAACTTTACTAAAAAGCCCATGTATTTTGGTATCTTTGAAATCAGTTCTTCGAGGAGAGTTAGAAGATCAAAAATTTAAAATAACCTATTCATGATTAACTTCCGGTATAACTGGAAGCGATAAGAAGATACCAATAGTTATAAAGGATAGTTCTCCTTTCAGAATCTCTACACGCGAATTTTCAGTTTTCATTTATCTGGAGTCATCGAGATGATATTTGTTTAACTGATGGTTTTTCCTCCGCACCCTGTATATTGCCTCTCAAGCATGGTATGAATAAATTTTTTGTTAATTTGTGCACCGATAAATTAACTCCAATGTTAAAATTTCATATACCTGGAAATGTTATTGTCACTTTGACATCGATAAAAAAGGTGCATCCTTTTTTATCGGTTAAAAACTTCTCTTCCTCAATATCTAGATATCTAGTCGGCGGCCTCGAATTGCGGACCGATTACCTGATTTTAATAATTCCGTACTAGAACTGCGGACCAAACCAAGAAGACCCCTCTTTTAAAAACCATGAATTGCGGACTAAGCTTAAGTTTATACAACTAGGGTAAAGGTAAGGTGTAAAAATTAGGGAATAGTAAACCATTATCATTTCAATATTTTTTTATTTTGAATAAGAAAATTATTTTTTAAAGAAATACATTTTGCTTATAATATGTTAATTAATCAACTAAAATACTATAGTCTATACAATATATGGGATATAGGAAATGTATAAATATGTTGATGTAGGTACTAATAAATCCAAGATTTATTTATTATTTACTTTATACATATAGGACAAACATTTCACGTAATTATATCTAGTAATTTCTTTATGTTCATATTGAAAAATTTTGGTAGTTAAAAAATCTTGTCGCTTTCTGACTTTAGTACATATCGCGTATTCTAGGTTTATCGGAGACAGATCGAAGTTTAATAATCGTATCTGTTTGAAACTGTTTTAATATATTTAAAAAGTTGAATATTGTTGGATGGGAAGAATGAAAATTTTCGTTAAACTTCGAATGGAAACTTTCGCATGCATTTGTTGTTCTCTGTATGCTGTCTGTCATTTCAGCCCACATTTCTGGAGGAAATCTTGCATCTCCACCAATATAAAAATCTACCAAGTAATCGGCGAATGTCCTAACACGTTCGTCGTTCGGCATTTCTTCCATCAAATCAAATGAGAAGCAATCTCCTACTTCACTTGGATTCAAGAACGGCAATCCAAAACTATATTGTAACCATTTCCCTATTACACTACTTTCATCTTTATATTCCTTTGTTAAACCAATGCTTTGTAGTTTTCTAAACCAGGCCTGTCCCAAGTGAAACCGGCATCCAATGATTTTTGACTCATTCCATGTCGCAGCCACTGCGCTATGTATAGCTTGTTCAAAGTCTGCTGTCACTATTTTAGGCTTAAGTTGTAAATTAATTGTATTGCACCTTTCACAGAGAAGATCAAACAAAAATTTATACGTGCATTCTTTTTTGTCTGGAAGCAAACAAAATGCTATAGGAATGTAATAGCCATTTCGCTCTATATGAATTGTGAATAATTGCAGAAAATATTTGACACAGTAGGAAAACGTGCCATCCAAATATATTTTATCTGTGTTACATAATGCAGTCATGTTACTTTCTGTAGAAAACACCACAATTTTCTTCTCTAAATTGTTCACAAATAAAAACTTCTCACCTTCCGTACTCTTTACGTCGGTTTCTTCCAAAATGGCTATTGTTTCACTTAGGCTTTTCGGTAATCGTGGTTGGTTTTTGCGCTTAAGGCAGTAAATATTATTTCGTATGTAGTTGACATCTCTTGCTGTGATGGTTGACATATTCCCTGGATTTTGTCTGAACGACGAATGTAAAATTTTTGAAGGTTTTTCCGATAAATCTTCTGCTGCCTTACGTTTAACACTATTCGAAATCACTTGTCGATTATGTTTTTTAATATCCACCGTATGGTTGTGGTTCAGTGTACTCCTTGAAAGAACGTTCTCTTCGCGCACCGTGAAAATTTTAGCAGTACAGTTTTTGAAGGTACACGTCCAAAACTTCTCTCCGCTTTTCAATGTTTTCTTGAAAGAAAATTTTGCGTTTTGGAACACTAACAAAGGTTTTCCTCGTTCACTTAAACACTCAAATACCGACATATTTATTTGATGCTGACGACAAGACATTCAGTTAAATAATGAAGTTTTGGATATTTTAAATATTCATTCAGGTAGATTAGTTATTGATAGCGTATAATAAAAGTATAGGTTTTTCCCAATTGGTGGGCAGGTAGATTTCAGGTGGCCCTTTCGACTTGGTCCGCAATTCATGGGTCATTAAAAACACATGACAAATTTTAAAAATCATTTATGGTTTTTGGTCCGCAGTTCATGTACGCCCTATCTAGTAAGCGGACGTCACTTTTACAGAATGACAATGAGTCGCAAGTTTGGTTAATAAAGATAATTATTGTTGTTGTTCATCCATATATTCTGTCGTTAATTTATCTTGCCAAAACACACTCGAGCTTTTCTTTTATCAGATAAATTTCTCTTTAACTCAAAGTTTTGCCAATCACTAATTTGCTTGAAAAACTGACATTAGATAAAATCGGTGTCGCGATTTTATCATGTCAGTTTTTCTCGTAAAATTAGTGATTGGGAAAACTGTTCCGTTGCAAAGAGAAATTTATCCGATAAAAAAAAGCTCTTGTGTTTTTACTGTTGATAAAATGAATAACTTACCCAGGGTATTTAAAGCCATTGCCACTAAACGTGTACTTCTGTTCATTATTCACTAATGCACTTGCACTTGTTTGACATATTGAACATAATATCAAACTATCGTAGAAAATACAGTATTTATTATCCGTTAAACCGTTGCCAGATTTCAGGGCTTCGAATCATATTATTTCTTTGCCGGGCGGGAAAAATCGGACAAACATATACCATTTGTATATAATATATACAAAGTATATACAGAACATTCCATTGAGACGCGTAGCGGAATTTTGGCGAACTAATACGAGTATATCTGATCGAGAAAGTCGGGCTTAGGAGTCCCATACGGAAATTCGACAACAGAAAATATGTGGGTAGGGGAAACGCTGAACAAATTTATACACGCTTGTCTTTAGGAAGCCCAAAACCGGGCTTCCTATGTCGGCGGTGGGCTTCGTATAACCCTAGTGGTATAGTAGATTGGGCTTCTAATTGGGGGATAATATGTATATATATACATATATATATACATATACAAACACCGAATTCCCCGAGCCTAACGGCATTTCGAAAGTAAACATGCAACATCTAAGACATCTTTGAATATACAAGGACCATAATATATTAAAAAACTTCTAAATTCTGTGCTTTCCAATATTGCAATTCCTCTAAGGAGAGAGGTTTTCTATTAAATTCGACAGGTACCATATTTTTAAGATTAAGTAAACGCTCAGAAATGGTTTTCACGTTTTGATGTGGCAGCCTAACACGCAATGAACCTCCGGTCCAAGTATGCAATAACTTTCTTACAATTCCTAAGCAAATATTATGCATATAGTCGGTTGGAAAACACGCTATTGAATCTATTTGTAAATTAACCAAGGGTGTTGGAAAAACATGATGCTCTTCATCGAGCTGTTTTCCAAATGAATTGTCAGTACGTTTTTGATAATTAAAACTATCAAAAACAACCTTGTTTTTAAAATAATCCCCATGTACTGTACATTTATCGCAAGAAGAGTATCCTGTGTGTGACTTGGTACCTTTTAAATAGGCCCGAGCAGGTGCATCGCAAACAAAACTATGCACTGCTATTTTGCAACTTGGAGCTTTTAAAAAGTGGGATACCATTAACATTAAATGAAAGTTCAATTTTTTCAGCTGTAGTATCATTTGAAACATATTTGCAGAGCGACGTTTTAATACCAAAATAACATAACTGACCTGTTTTTAAATCAATTAAACGAATAGAAGTAGGAGTAGCTAATAAGGTTCCACCATCTAGAGGTAAGTCAGGATGATACTAGGATAGTGAATGAAGTAAAGATGTTGATGCTGAAATAGAATTTCATGTTTGACTGTCCATTCTGCTAATTGTTTGGATAAAAGAGGTTTATCCTCTACATTAGAATCTGATTTCCTTCTACTAGTGTTTATATCATCACTTTCTGAATGGGGTTCACTGAAAAAAGTTGGACTACCCTCTAACTGGCAAAAATTCCCCCTATCCAAATTTGTAACATTGAGTTTAAAATTACTGCACACTTCCTGTGTGTTTACATTATTATCTACCACTAAAGGATCGCCACTAAATTGCAATTTTGTGGCATTCAAAACCCTTCGAGATATCTGTCTTGGACCCACAATTTCCTTTAGTTTACGTTTTTGACATATCAAGAATATCCCTTTAAAATACTAACAAGAGAAATATAAAAAAGACCTGTGTTGTTGGTAAGTTTAGTTTTTTTGAGCCACCTGCTTTCTTGTCAGTCTTTGCTTAGCATGTTTAAGCCATATTTTGATAGCAGCTTCAATGTCGTGCAACCGAAAATCATTATATCGGCAAACCTATAACTTGAGAATGAAGAAATTTGAGTGTCTTCCTACGACTTTAGGCGTGCTGCCAGCTCTTGTGGAGATGGGGAGGTTGAAATAGTAAACAGTAAACCAAATTGATCTTTTGAGGGCGCCAGGCCAGGCGCCCAAGGCAACTGCCTAGTTCGAATCGTTACTTATAAAACTACCAAATAAGTGTCAAATTACAAAAAAAAATGGAAGACGTAAATATTTAACTAAGTTTATTTGATCGTAGCAGTAGGTAATAATTTACTGTTATGAATAAACTAACATAAGCAGCACAAAAAAAATATGTAAGCAGTTCTACCAAGTCGAAAATTAAAACGTATCAATAAGAAACAATCATAAGCAATAGCAGATCTATAGCGATCTAAATTCAGTCCATGCTAAAAGAAAATTTATTGATATGAATTTTATTGTTTTGTGTGTTATTATTATTATTAAATTATTTTTTTTATTGTATTTATGTGTTTGTTTGTTGGGCGCCAATGATTTTTTTGAAATCTATTTTATGTTAATGGTATCATATACCACTTACCGGTTTTCTGGGACTCTTCAACTCTCAGGGTGAGTTCAGGTATTAAATACTTTATTTTTGGTTATTTTTTTTTAATTCTGTCTACCTTTTTAATTTTTATTTTATTTTTTACTTTAATTATATTCGAAAACTTTTAAGGCCGGTCCTGTGTCCTTGCCCTTGAAAATGTTCAATAGTGTATTAAGTTTGCCAACCTTATGAAAGAAAGAAAATTAGTTTTGTGATCAGTGAAATATTTATAAGTTTATTATTTTACTTTTTAGTGTATTGATACAGATTTAAAAGTAAATATGGAGACAAATTTTTTTATTTTACTCTTATCTAAATGGCCTTTCACTCCTGAACATTCATACTACTGAAAATTAAAAGCTATTTCTTACGCTAGTTATGCAACTCTAACACAAAATGTATAAAAAAATAGTATACAAATTTATCTTTGTAAACATGTGTTTCAACAAAATGGTCGAATCTATTACCTCAACAATGAGAGATAAATATCAGAGTTTTATTATCACCACACACATGTAAGTTGATGACTCAAATTATAATTTATCAAATACCTTTTCTTCTTCTACGATTTGAAATTCTGATAATTACTTCCTTTTATGTTTCAGACCGCTCTGGGCCTGTCAGTCCTTGATTTGGATTGCTTCGCTCAGGTTCCGTCGTCAGCTTGGAGAATTCTCAGTATAAATGACCTCTAGTTTCCATTTATGGTTTATTTGGAAGGTTTATTAACTTAAATGGATATTTACCACGGGATTTTTAACAGGAACTTGTTGAAAAATGTTAGTTTCACTTTTTATATATATTTTGAGTTGTTTTATTTTATTCTAACTTAAATTTTTAATTATTTTAACAACATTGAAAAAATTTCTTTTTAATTCTGTATCTCTTTACAGCTCAGGGACGCCTTCCTCCTCGTTTCTAATCAATAACAACGTAATTCCTTTTTTTTCTAAAATCAACAACCATGTGTCTCTTAGTTTTAAGTTTATTTTATACCAGCTGACCAATCAAATTCATTTAATAATTTTTTATTTTTATTACTTGGCTTGAATGTTGAATTTTATGTACCTTTTTTAATATGAAAGTTTATTATTAATATCTTTAAATACTTCATTATTGTTTTTATCGTTTAATTTAAAAATTTTAAAAATTATTTGACATTTGTTTTTATTTCTGTTACTAAGGTCTTTTCTTCCGTTCAAGTTGACAAATCTAAATTCACTCCATAGACAAAATTAATATATTTCTATATGGTTCACTCTTAGTTATCTATGTTCATAGATATACTCTTTCTATTTTTATGTCAGATTTTATAACCTAACTAATAAATTTTTATTTTTCAGGTTCTTTCTTTTTAGATTAATATTTGCCAAGAAACCTTTTATAAAGCTTTTAAAGATTGAAGACTCTGAAAAATTCATATGAAAAGGATTTTAATAAGTTAGAAAGAAGTTATCAAGATTTCTGTTTTAAAGTTCGGATTACAGTTCAAATATATTTCAGGTGATTGTTTATTTTTATTTTGTCCAGTTTAATTCAAATTTTAGTTTATTTTTAATTAGTTACATTATATAATTTCAAACTGTCTTCTCTAGTTTGATTTATTTTTGTTTATTGATAAGAGAGATTTCTCTTTTAAATAGTTTTTATTTTCAAAATTTTATATCGAAATAACCCTTGTTTGGTGTATGTGATGTATGATACCATTTTCCATATCATTATATATACTAATATTGGCTACAATCTAATAGAGAAAACTTTATCTGATTCAGTTACCAGTATCATTTCAAGCAACTGCTAGCATTTACTTGAATTTAAAATGCAATTATAAGTTATCAATTATATGTTATAATTATAAGTTATAGTTGAGAAAAATATCAAGCAATACTCAAAGTACGTATACAAACCAAATAATCACAGGCGATAATAATGCATGCTATTAACGAGATATGAGAAATAAGTGAATAAGCAGCACCGCTTGCGCTCAGCCGCATGCGCATAATATAAGCTATACACTTACCGGTTGGCCGAGGTATACTCAAATTATATAAACTATAAGAAACAGCAGCATCAATTTAACGCTTAGCAATCGGTAAAGCTTCCCTAAAACGCCTTGAAAGTATTTATATAAAATAAAAATTATCATTTTGAACGTCTAAATACACAGACACCAGCAGTAAAATCAGAGCGAAATTGATTAATGTTCATATACTATGCCTGGTGGAGCAACACTTGCTTAAAGATGTTCTCTATGCGCGTTCAATCACGTGCCAGCATACCCGACTGCCAATAACTGTTATAAATATAATGCCAGGAAAACTCCAAATTCCCAATAGGAAGAAACCAGCCGTATCCAACAATGTTCGCAGCTTCAGATCCCAACAAAAAACCCTAAAGAAAATATCGTATAAATATTTTATACGTATGTACATTTAAGACCAAATTCTTATTCACTCCCAATATCAATTTACAGTTCAGAAAAATCTCACCGATTTCTAAAAATAATCAGGATGCATCGTTCTCCTTTTTGCCAGAGAAAAAAATCAACAACCTTTTTTTTCTTCTCAATTTATTGATAGTCCTCCCTCTTGGATACCAAAAGTTTACTTCCTGGATACCAAAAAGTTTCTTCTCCTCCCATTGGTGATAATTTTCAACAGGATCTTCTCAGGCAATTATTTTAATTGCCACTTTGATGTCATCAATCCATGTGACATTTTCTTAATTGATTTTTATTAAACTTATCTTTGTATACAAGGAACAATCACATCTTCCATTTGCATTCTCATCTCATCGCTCAAACGGAAACCTGTTTCGCCATATGATATGACAAAAAAATGTAGATTTAAGAAAAACTGCGACCATTGGGGTGCTATGTACATTATTAGTGACTGTATTGCGTCAGCCTTGCTTTTGGCTCGAACGGCGTCGGTCAGACACCGCAGTATGACCTGCAGAATAGGCGGTCTTGGAACATCATTAAAATCGACTATATCTTGAATATCTACGAATTGATCTAGTCCTGCATATACGGGTAGTTCATTAACTCCATCGTACAGCGGTTCACTTATAACCCTCGATCCATTTGTTTGGTTATTGCACCATCCTAAACCGTCGACCGCGTGTGTCTCCAACTCGAGCCACACTTGTCCACCTCCCCTCTGCGAAGAAGCATTCAGGGGATGCACCTGATCCTCGCTCACGTACCCTAATCGGATTAACATTCGCCCAATCACAATGTCTGTCTCAAAAGCGCTTCGTAACGTGATAGTTCTCATACCTGGCGTAGTAGAAAAAAGCATCTTCGCCATTAATCCTGTCGTGCCACTGAGAATAGCATCGTACTCTACGTCTATTATTACTTGTTGAGGTAAAGTTAACGCCATCATTATTTTTCTAAAATCATCAAAATTTTGAGACGTCACGGGACTATTTACTATCCTAGCTAACGGTTCCGACTTGTTGGAGTTTATCTCCATGGTTTGGCTCACTTGCGCTATGTCTACCGACGACAGTGAAAAGGTTGGAAATACGAATTGAGACGCATAAGCTGTCATTAAAATATTAACTTTTGGTAATATTGATAAGAATCTACTTAACATTCTAGGACTGCCGTGTTTTAGCCACTTTACATTATTTTTCCATAGATTGATCCCGCTCCGAAGTTCAGAACTAAATGTTTTCTCCTTGAGTAATTCTCCATCCACTCTCTTAATGCTAAATAATCGATCATAATATAATCTTGTTGTTGTTGTTGTAAGGCGTGCAATTGCGGGTTCAATACTACAGGGATAACGTCAAATTCAGCTTTTCTCCTAGGCACAAATCTATCTAGATTCGAAATCACCATGTTAGCCATGTCTTCTTGCACAATTTTTTCGACATTGGCAGAAAAACCAATGTACGTAGGATAAATTATATTATGCACACCTCTAATGATCCTCTCTTTAATCCGGATTATCCTGTAAAACTCCTTAGTAACGCCTTCGATTAGGTGATGTAACCCCTTAATAAAGCCGGGATAGGTATTTGTTGATGATTCTTTCAGATTCCTCTGCTTTCCAATCGCCAGACACCATTCGCCGTGTGCGTCGAAGAGGAAATCAAGCTCCTCTGGATATTTTTCCACTTCTTGTGAAGTTTCGATCTCCATGCTAGCAACTTCCATTAAATCAAGAGTTGACGATGATTGGATAACTTGTCCTGTAGAAATTATAATAGATAAAGCGTCTACCAAGTCTTCAATTGAAAACAATTGATTTCCTTTCTCGACTTCCTCATTTACTATTGCGTCATCTCTGTTTACTTCTGGTGTCCTTTCTTCAACACTCTGCTTTGAGACGTCTTTAGCGTCTAACTTTGTAATGTCAACGTATTCACCATCTTTCTTCGTTTTAAAATCATCTACTTCTATAGCTTCCTTTCCCTTCTTATCGATGGATACACTTTGTACTGAACTGGTGCTAGGTTTATCATCAATAACATCTTTCATATTTTTCGCGTTTCTAAGTTTTTTCTTTTTCGTATTTCTTGGCATCGTTGACAGTTGATTCTTCCGCGGTAATCAAATTCTCACATGTAACCGACACGCTAGTATCTCGAATCAATATATATATGTACAGTGTGTCCACTTAAGTTCGCACCATATGGGAAACTTTCTTATTATTAGTTTTACGAAAAAAAGTTATTCTTCATAAAAAGTTCTGCATGGTGTAAAAACTAAAATACAACCATCAGATATTAAAATTTTCCAGTCGTATACGAGGTATGTTCAAAAATATAAATTTTACCAAGAGCAAAGTACCTCAATTTTTTATAATTTCGAAAATTGTTATCAAGAAAATTTATTTAAAATTGTAAACTATATCTAACAAACATTTAACTCATTTGTTATCAAAAATTTGATAACCTTTTAGTTTCCCAACTTGACTGTTTCAGCATTTTGTTGATGTTTTAAAATAATTCGTACACATAACAACGTTATTTATTTTACAATCTAACATGAATAGCAATTATAACAATAAGTTGTTAAAAATATTTGCAAAAAATATTAAGTAATAGATTTTCTTCGATCAAACCGCCATTGCTTCAACGTACCCACCTTCTCTTTCAATACAAGTTTCCGTTCTACGACAAAATTCTCTTAACACATTTCTAATCATGTTGGGAGTTATAGTCTGAATGGTTTCCGTAATAACCCTTTCCAAATGTTGGACGTTTGTAAACGGCCCTTGTTTGTATACATTCTCTTTCAAGTAACCCCAAAAGAAATAATCTAACGGGGTTAAATCTGGCGACCTAGCTGGCCAAAAAGTCTCTGAATATCTGTGGATTACTCTTCCGTTAAACAAATGATCCAGATACTGCCTTACTTCCAATGTACTATGACATGTAGCGCCGTCCTGCTGGTACCATATTTGTTGCCGTTCATGTAGTGATAGGTCATCAATAAAATCAAACACGTGAGTTTGTAAGAAATTTAGATAATTCTGAGAGGTCATGGATTGTCGAAAAAAAAAATGGCCCAATTATTTTATCTTTGTAAATGCCACACCAAACATTTGTTTTAAATGAATATTGATCACGAGTCCTAATTGTGAAGTTAGGATTGTTGTCACTCCACCATCGACAATTTTGAGAACTCACCGTTCCATTTGAATTAAATGTAGCTTCGTCTGAAAACATTATTTTTCTAACAAAAAAAGGATCGTATTCAATTTTTTCTTGAATAAGAAAACAAAATTCTATTCTCTTATCGTAGTCTCTAGGTTTCAATGTATGAATAAATTTAGGCTTATATGGTTTAAACTGATTTTCTTTCAAAATTTTTGCAATTGTACTTTTACCTGCATTTTGCAACAACAATGCCCTCTTTCGTAGAGAATATTTAGGATCTTGCACTGTAGATAACATTACATCTAATTTCGTCGCCTCATTTGCAACGCGTTTTTCACGTTTGTTGCTGAATTTATTTTTAACATCTCCGTATACTTTGAATTTTACCATAAGTCTCATAACTGTTGTATGTTGTATATTTCTTCCTTGATGTCTGTTATTAAATATTTCAGCTACTTCCCGATACGTTTTATAATTATCACCCACAATTAGCACAATTTCTATTTTTTCTTCTAAATTCAATACCACCGGCATCTTTAATTAGAATTTATTGTAACTGTCAAATATGTATTTTACGTTTAATGTCAGATATGTAAATATCATGGTAACTTGATTAAAAATGTACTTATGCATTTATTACTGTTGTAGGGTAGACATGCAATAGCAAAATGTAGAAAATCTCCATTTTAAACATTTTGTATACATGGCTGTATATTTGAACATGTTGTAGACTTCTAAATAAATTTTCTTGATAACAATTTTCGATATTATAAAAAATTGAGGTACTTTGCTCTTGGTAAAATTCATATTCTTGAACATACCTCGTATACGACTGAAAAATTTTAATATCTGATGGTTGTATTTTGGTTTTTACACCATGCAGAACTTTTTATGAAGAATAACTTTTTTTCGTAAAACTAATAATAAGAGAGTTTCCCATATGGTGCGAACTTAAGTGGACACACTGTATATATATATATGTTCCTCTAATGTAGTTTGGTGGAACCAAATATCGCAAGTAGTGGATCATAGTAGCACCTTCTGGATGTTGGTGAGGCCAGGCTGGATAATAGTGGTGCCAATTATATAAGGCATAATATTCGGTAGGCGTGGTTAAACAATATCGACAATTTAATGGGTGGAGCTAATGGTAATATTTCGATTAGTACTGCTACTAGTCACTAGGTTTGGACTTATCGAACTAGTTCTACCTTTGGTCGTTAAAATCAAACAAACTTTAGTTATCATATACAGGGTGGGGCACTATGAACGAACTATTCTCTGGCGTCTTAACGGCAAATAAAATTAGAGAAAATAGGACGTGGAATTAAGTAGATTACTCGGGACTATAATTTAAAAATATTTTGGAATATACAGGGTGCTCCAAAACAGCGGGTTCCTTTAAATGGAACACCCTGTATTTTATCACATTTTTGAATTGTACTATTAGAAATAATGTGAGTTCATTAACATTTCCCTATACCTAAATCGATTTTACATAATTTGTAGACCCTCCGAAAAAATACAATAACTTCAAAATAAAAACGAATAGCCACATTTGCTTTACACCATCTCACTATAAGCTTTTAACATTCCGTTTCCAATGTTTACTGGTATGCTATCATATACAGGGTGTTTTTAATATGACAGTATAACACTAACTATTTAATACATAAATTTCTGGCTTAATTCAAATGGAACACCCTGTATCTGTTGGGTCTGTTAAACGTGGGAATTTATTACCTTTCAGTTGGTATTAGGGTTGCCTATATCTAACACTGATAGTTCTCGAGAAATTTTAAATTTGTTTTTTAATATTCAATTATTTGCTGACATCTAGTTGCCTATGACATGATGCTCCGATGGAAAGTTTTAAAAAATTTAAAATTTGTTACTTTGACAGCAAGTGCTTTGTTGTATGATTTATTATTGATAAATTGAAGGTCTCTTAAATCAGAATTTTATTAAGGGTACTCAATCATTAACTTTGCAATAAGATTAGGAAAAAAACTTGACGCTAACTGGAAGAAAATTTCGTAAATTTTTACGTAACAAACTACCCGAACTTTTAAATGACGTTCCACTAGCTACAGGACAAAAAATGTGGCTGCAATTAGATGGTGCGTCTGTTGATTACAGTGTAATTGTCCGGCGTTACCTGAACAATATTTTTCCACAAAAATGGATTGGGCGAGGGGGTCCTTATCTTTGGCCGGCAAGGTTTCCATGCTTGACGCCACTAGACTATTTTATTTGGGGTTGCAAACCACTCCTGAGAACATAGAGGATAGGATAAGGAGAGCGTTCCAAACAGTAACACCAGAAATGTTAAAGAAAGTGAACAATAACTTAAAAAAAAGAGTTCAAATTTGTATCCAACTAGATGGGCGTCACTTTGAACACATTCTTTGAATTTTTTGTACCTAGTTATTTCTTTATAATTTTAAAGCTTATTATATCTGTATGCCCAAAAATAGTGTACTTGCCCTTAATAAAATTCTGATTTAAGAGACCATTAATCTATCAATAATAAATCATACGACAAAGCACTAACTGTCAAAATAACAAATTTTCAATTTTTAAAAACTTTCCATCGGAGTATCATGTCATAGGTAACTAGATGTCAGCAAATAATTGAATATTAAAAAACAAATTTAAAATTTCTCGAGAACTATCAGTGTTAGATATTGGCAACCCTAATACCAACTGAAAGGTAATAAATTCCCACGTTCAACAGACCCAACAGATACAGGGTGTTCCATTTAAATTAAGCCAGAAATTTATGTATTAAATGGTTAGTGTTATATTGTCATATTAAAAACACCCTGTCTATGATAGAATACCAGTAAATATTGGAAACAGAATGTTGAAAGCTTTTAGTGAGATGGTGTGAAGTAAATGTGGTTATTCGTTTTTATTTTGAAGTTATTGTATTTTTTCGGAGGGTCTACAAATTATGTAAAATCGATTTATCCTGGAAACTGAACTAGATAGGTATAGGGAAATGTTAATGAACTTACATTATTTCTAATAGTACAATTCAAAAATGTGATAAAATACAGGGAGTTTCATTTAAAGGCACCTAACTTTGATACGGCACGCTTTTTTGGAGCACCCTGTATATTCCAAAATATTTTTAAATTATAGTCCTAAGTAATCTACTTAATTCTACGTCTAATTTTTTCTAATTATATTTGCTGTTAAGACGCCAGAGAATAGTTCGTTCATAGTGCCCCACCCTGCATAATCATCAGGACAAGATGTGCTAATTTGACAAATAATACATTTTTACCTACGCAATTGATTTTTTTATAACGTTTCGTGAGTTGAGGCTGGGCGATATTATTGTTTTGATTCAATGTTCAAATCAGCTGTTCTATTCCATTCAATTACGCCAGGTTTTTGGAATATGTTTAATGTTTGATACGCAAACCATTCGCAAACTAATCAAATATTAATCATTATAAGTTATTATTGTCAGGTATTACTATGGTGAACTCGTATTAATAAGTAGCGATAACAGGATAGTAACCCCATTATTAATCTTAATCTAATAATAAACTTCCATTATCAATAATATAATATACAGAGTGTATGATAAATACATAATTGGAAATATTTCAACTGCTGAATCTTCAGCTCGAATTATTAGGATTTGACCAATTACTCAATTAAATGGGGCTCCTTACTGAGTTACAGGGTGTAATTGGCTTGGGTCTGAATAAATTTATCAATTCAATCTAGTAGCATCCTGTCATTGCTGTTAGTTGTTATTATCATTGATGATTCTGATTGTTATGAAATTTTAAAATTTGATTAAGTC
>CAJUYG010003719.1:0-19871 GCA_910591675.1 Galerucella calmariensis | reverse complement strand
TATGCTTGCAAGCTACATCGCAAGCTCGAGCGGAACCTTCTCACAAATCTAGGAATGTCTTTACTACATATACTTTCGTTAAAAAAGTTAAATCTTTTCAATTTCACGACAACTTTCGGCCTAACTTCCCCGGACTATAATTTCTATATTAAAATGAAATCGTGAAGTCGAAAAATTACGAGGATTGTTTCTATACGCTTTCACGCTCTAGAGCAAAACTCACTTATTTCATCAAATTGCCGATTAAAATGGATTAAAATAAAGTAGATAGTATTTATCTAATAACTTGATATTCATTAATTGTTTTTCGTCGTCAATTCAGTAATATAGTAACATAATGACTGTAGAAAAAAATATGTGTTTTTCGAGCGTAAAGTAAAATTACCGCTTTCAAAAGATTTTCGCGCTACGCGGCAACATTCTTTCACAAGCGGCAATCTGTTACTTCACGCTCTAAATACCGAAATAACTGAATAAATGTAAATGAAATTCAACTAGTATTTTTTAAGAAATTTCAAAAGCGGATACAAAATTTCGGAAAAGATCATTAATTTTGATTTTTTTTGTCATTAGGCTGATTACAGTAGAAACTTTTGAAAATAATTCTCTTTTATGGACTTTATCGACTATTACCATTATTATGTTATTTGTTGAAAGATTAAAGTTTTATCTTTTTATGTCAATGTTTTTCGTTGACGTTGAGGAATAAAAAAACGCAGTTACATATCGAGTAAAATACAAGGCCCGTCAATAGAAATTAAGCACAAGTAAAACTATCGAGATTTTGTGAGTCGCTCACATATTTGTAAAGCCGGGCTCAGACGACTCGTGTAGTTGGCGAATAATCCTTACTTGTGTATACTTGGTATGTCGTGTGAGTGGGTTGCTTGTATGGTTCATACAAAAGCCTTTTTCTACGACAACCTCGATAAATGTTCATTTTATAACCGTAACTTCAATCATAAATAAGCACATTTTGTACAGAATTTCATTTTTGCATCGGCTCCTTAGCAAGTTGCTAAGCAACAAATGCGAAATGGAATACTTCGTATTCGGTCTAGATTCACTCTAAAATCACGACGACTACGGCTTGTCAAATTATGACGTCCAGCGACAAATTGATGAAATGTCAGCAGATCGTTTCTGTCAAAGTTTAAGTGGGTAACGAGTAATTTCATAGTTGTTTTCTATAGATACATTTTTATAGGCTCCTATTTCTGTGTAGGTACCTATTAGAAATAGCAATAAAGAAAATATTTACATATTTCTCCAATTTATATTTTGATTCTGATAGAAATCCCATTAGCGGCGAATTCGGAGTAATAAGATATTATCAGTTTATTTCTTTCAAAGTTTTTGCAATGTATGCATGTATTAAACTTGAACGATATGTTAGAAGTTAGAATGTTAGAAAAAGTATAGCATGCAATTCGCAACAAAATGGGCATCATTTTGTGCTCTTGCATAATATACTATTTTCTACAAACGTCAAAAAATGACAAGGTTCGCGCATTGACAACAACATGCGAAGTGACCCTTTTTTTCAATTTCCTTCGTTACCATGACACCGTGCGCGAAGTAGTGTGCGAAATACTTACTTCGCACACTGCATGTAAACTATATAGGATTTTTATATTTTAACCTTTATGTTTCTCAATCAAGCAAAAATCCAAGAAATCATTTATTTATTAATGAATAACAGCACATATTCGGTTGTTTTTCTGGCTTTATTTGCTTCACACCACTCTTTAAATTGCTGATATGCATTTTCATACTGGCGCCTTGATTTCTCCGGTAAAAGATTTGAAATTACTAAATTGGCCGCATCTGTCAAGTTAGGTGAGGTACTGCTTACTTCATCGTCGCTCGAAATTTCCATTATTTTACAGTTATAAATATCACGTACGAAATTGACGCGAATAAAAAGTCACTCCAAAATAATTATCAAGAACTGTCACTTTGAAATAATTGTCAACAAATGCCATTTTCTTTCCATAGTTACAGTAATTACTTGATTTGGAAAAACAGTTTAAGCCAGTTCAATACTATTTTTCATATTAACCTAAGCATGGGCGCGTTTAGCCACGCTGGCGCAAAGTTAGCGCTAGTAGCTGCGCTTTGTGAAAGCGCTCGAAGGTGGCTGAACGTCTATGCTTTGATAATATATCAAACATCACATAGCCCTTAAATTCATTTTGTGTGAGTGAGTGATTTTTGGGGTGACATTCACTGAGACCTAAAAGATCCATTGTGCCCCCTTACTTCTACTCAGTTTCTGAGGAGAGTCTCAGAAACTAGTAGTTCCTTTAGTCCTGTTTCCCGGAGGAATTTTAGGATGTCTGCAGGCTTCAACTTAGGCAAATGTTCCTCTAGGATTCTGGAGTGCTGTGCAGTTGGAAAGTATGTGGATGGAGGTTTCTTCTTCCATTCCACAAAATCTGCATTCTTCTTCCTCCACTATTTTGAGCTTTTGCAGGTGCCCATTCAGGCGACAATGTCCCGTTAGGATCCCTGTCAAAACTCTTAGCGCAGTTTTACTTTGACTTATGCATTCTTTTGATCTCAACAGGTTGTAGTCACCCAGAAGAGTCTTTGATTGTATAAGTCCTACTAGATCTTTCCAATGGTCAGATCTTCTCTTTTTCTCGGCTTTCTCGGAAGAATATAAACGGTTCATTATTGTGATACTTTGATTAGGATTAATCACAAACTTGCCCTTTTTTCATCTCTTCCTACGTAATGTGTTAAAAGAACATTAACAATCTATGAAGCACACCAAGAAGGGTATTATTTGAACCATACCTGCTTAATTGTAACTCGTTGGCTTTCCATTTCGGGTCGGTAAAAATACATACTTGTAGGAGGCGCTCAAACCAAATGCAAAAATAATTTGTGGGACTATTCATCTAGTTTTCAAAGACTACCAGAAGCGTTCAGACGTTTTTCTGATTGAAATGGGATGGACGAATGAGATTGTGTAGGAATTTCTTGTTTTTTATGAAAATGAGCTATTCAAATTAGAATGCAGACGTATCTTTCGTAGCGGCAATGTGTCTTACGTCTTTATCTACTGTCCCACTGACAGTTCTCGTCAGTTTTGTACTTTGTTGTTTACGGTCAATTATTATTTATGAAAAGTGAATATCAATCTTATTGTTATACGGTGTGGAAACCACTTATGGAATAAAATTCTTCATGTCATTATTTTAGAGAATTATAAAAAATGCCAAGACACGTCAACTTTTGAATTGAGTTGTGCGTTATGTAAACATAAATGTAAATGTACAGGGTGATTCACGCAAGTATGCCATAAACAGTGTTTTTTTTAAATGAATAACCCTGTATATTTGCATGTTTTTGAAATCCTCTTAATGAACCGATTCCAACAAACTAAATAATTTATGGTCAATTATGAATTATACAGGGTGAAATTTTTATTTTTAAAGTTATTAAACACATACATAAAATACCTGATGTATTTGATTTTAATACATTAAAATAAATGCTCGAAATGTTCTCCACCTAGTTGTTGGCAATAGCACAGTATCCTATAGAACTCCTCCTTAACTTTGTTTAAAGTTTGAGGTGAAATATTCCGCATTTCTGTAGTTACCCTGTCTTTGAGGTCAACAATGCTAGTTGGTTGTGTTGCATATACTTTGTTCTTGAGATAACCTTACAGAAAAAAATCTAACGGCGTAAGGTCTGGCGATCTAGCTGGCCACTCAATAGTACCTCTTCGTCCAATCCATTTATTGGGGAAGATTTCATCTAAATAATATCTTACCATTTAAGTATAATGGAGTGTTGCCCCGTCTTGCTGGAACCAAACATTTTCATTCGGTAAAAGCTAGGATCTATTCCGTTGGGATATTAAGTTTGCCAACGCAGGAATAACTTCATTTCTAAGCATATTTAAATATTTTCCAGCTGTCAAATTTCCATCTATAAATATATACCAATAATATGGTCGTCTATGATACCGACTCAAACGTTGACCTTTTGAGGGTACTGAGTATGTGTCTCACGCATCCAATTAGGATTCTCTGCTGACCAATATCTACAGTTCTGTCGGTTTACCTCTCCATTCAATGTGAATGTTGATTCGTCAAAATAAAGAATGGTACCAAGAGCTATCTCATTTCTGTTCAGCTTATTCATCAATCTTTCGCAGAAATCAATTCTACGATCTGGATCGTCTTCTGTTAACTCCTGCACAAAAGTTCATTTGTAGGGATGAAGTTGTTCTTCATGAAGACATCCTAGAACAGTTGTATGACTAAGATTATTTTCACGGGCAATTTGACGTGTACTTGAAGTTGGATTCTCTTCGACACTTAACAAAATATCCACTATCACATCATCTTCAACGAAGTGTGGTTTTCTCTTCAATGGTTTGACATGTCCAAGTTCTCTGAATTGGGCATGAATTTTAGACACAGTACTTTGTGATTAGGCAATTCGGGATACCTGTGATTAAATAAGTTTGCCACTTCAACTTGACTTCTGCAGTTATCCCCGTACCCGATCATCATTAAAATCTCAATTCGGTGAGTTCCAGTTAAATATTTCATTGTTATGTCGACAAGGAAAGAGTGTTTGACAAAGATTTTACTTTTTCAGTATATCTGTCAACACATCAACATCTGACAGAATAGAAAACAATCCACATTATTTACCGATTTAAAAAAATCCACAGTATTTACCGATTTTGTCTAATTATTAGCGTTTTTATGCCATTTTTAGGTATTTATGATAAAATTCATGGGCGTAGCAGGTTTTGTTTAATATACAAATATCTACGTCTAATAATTAGTTAGTTTAGATTTTTGATAAATCCATATTTAGCTAATTTGAAAAAGTACCAATATTTCAAGTGTAATAAATTATTAATTTTAAAATTTCACCCTGTATAATTCATAATTGACCATACATTATTAAGTTTGTTGAAATCGGTTCATTAAGAGGATTTCAAAAATATGCAAATATACAAAAATATGCCCAGAAACACAGAAAGTTCTCAAGTATTTTCAGCAAGAATTTGGCTGAATACGATCCTGATTATTTTATTGATCAAATTTTAGGTTAGCTATCTGTCAAAATGACAAATAAAATAAACCGTCATACTGAAAACCCGGATATACGTCACAAACTCGAGTGTAATGTAGCAAATTTGCGAAATGAAATCATTTTCTTCATTTAATGTTTTTTTTAAATAAATCTGAAAACAATATATATCCGAAAAACTTGAAGATAGATACAGGACATTGTACGTGAATTATGTCTAGAGTTTCCTGAGGAATCCAAAAAATGAATAATGAACGGAGCTGGACCATACAAATATGATTTTTTTTCATTCATTTTTCATTCATTTTCATCGCAATTCGCAAAGCTCGTATACTTGCCAAGTACGCAAATAATTGTATACGTCAACTACACGAGTCGTCTGAGCCCGGCTTAAGAACGAAGAGTATACATGTACTCTAATTAGAATGTTTTAAGATAAACAGGCATAATGTAAGGAAACTTTTAAAAATACATGCGATAAATGCTATTATATTAGTACTTAGTATTTTTGGATTTGACGTGGGTATTTAGAACTGACCGTTTAGGAGAGTGATTTAAACGGTTTTAATTTCTATTAATTTAAAAGTAGGTTAACTAACTAACATAATTGTTTCCGAAGAATAATAATTAAACAAAAACTATTAACAAAACTAAACAAAATTACATTTTAATATACTTTCCGTCATCATCATTACATTAACAGGTTTTATAAAAATATGTTATAAACATTTAAAACGACAAGGAAACGTAGGTGAATGATATATGAACAAATTCAGTGGTCGAAGGATATGATCGGACAATTAAGTAAAGTGGTCCTACTGAGTTTGTGCATGGTAGAAATACTTGAAGTAAACAAAAACAAATAACGTAAAACAAAATGGGTAGAAGAGCGAGATCAATATGGACACATGTTGTTACTATACGTTTATTACACAATAGAAAATATAAAAAACACTACCTAATCTAATACGCCACTATGTACGGGCTTGATCACTCACGGAACAATTGCTAGGCATACACGGAAATAATTTTCCAATGACTTGGTCTGGCACAGGTCAATTCGTTCAAATTTTCCGCTCTTTAATATGCAACGACAGAAAAAATCGGTGATCGATCTCTAGATCCCTAAATCTGTACTCTCTATTCTCGAATTATCGTTCCGCTAGTGAGAAAGTACGTGTTTTGTGGCGTGTTAGGTTGGGTAGTGTTTTTAATTTTTTCCCCACTACTAGCCATGAAGGAGATAAGTTGACAATTATTGCTTCTTCTAGCCAACTGAGAAGTTGAATTTCTCTATTAGTAGTCAAGTCTATAAGGTCAATAATGGACAAATTCAAATATTTTGTGAATTCAGGGATAGTAATTCAACAAAAACTTTTGCAACATAATTTTGTATACCCAGGAGATTGTCTTTAACATATTTGCTGCTTGAAATTACCTATCAAGATGAAATTATTTGAATAAAAATGCCATTAGTTTAAAATACGCGCTCAACCAAAAATGACTGATGACATAACGAGTACGTTCACATACATCGAAAAATGACAATGTACTTGTCAGTCAGACGACGGAGTAAACCCTTCCCGTGTTGTGTTTGTGAATTAATTTTAATTTTTGTCTTAAATTTGGCTAGTAGTAGGAAATAGCTATTTATGCCATCAGTAACGAAATGCCTAATTTCGTGTAACGCGTGAGATTTTTGCGGAACTAACGAAGTGAGTGATCTAAAAGTTTCCACATTATGGACACTTTACTCAATGTTAAGGTCTGAACTAAATCTGAAAAGGATTATTGATATTAGACAATATACAAATTTGGTAGCAAATATTAAAAGGCAAGCGGACGGGTACAGTGCTAAAAAGTCAAAAGTTTTTATTAAAGAAGATTTTGCCAAATTTTTAGTGGAAGCTGATGACAAAGAATACTTAATGGCTAAGGTTGCAATGATAATTGGAATGGCAGGAGCATGCAGAAAAGCAGAATTAACATTTCTTCCAGTTGAAAATGTTATAGACCAAGGAAGCCATTTTCGTGTTGATATCCCACCTTCAAAAACAAAAGTTATACGGCAGTTTGCAATTACCACTGGAGACATTGAAAATACGAATCTTGTTGAAATATTGAGAAAATATATCAAGTTGCGTCCCCAGGTTCTTAAACACAACAGATTTTTTGTAAAATATGCGAATGGAAAATGTACCAGAAATCCTGTGGGAATTAACACATTTAGCAGTCTGCCAAAAGTTATTGCACAATTTCTTGGTCCTTCAAATCCTGTTCTATATACTGGCCACTGCTTCAGAAGAAGCTCTGCCACTTTCCTAGTAGACAGTGGCGCTGATATTTTAAAATTAAAGAGGCATGGAGGTTGGAAATCTACCTCAGTTGCGGAGGGATATGTTGAAAAATCCAGGAATAATAAAAAACTTATAGCGCAAGAAATATTTGGTGAAACATCTAATGCAATGTGCGCCGCTTCCCAAATAACAGCAAGTTCGAGCAATGAAAAAATATGCCGTCGGGAATTAATTTGAATAATTGCAATAATTGTGTTATCAATATTTATAATAATTAATTAATTTATAACTTATGTGTTTAACTTGTATTATAACAGTTTAATAAATAGAATAATTCTTTTTGTCACTAATTTTGAAATACATTTTTCGTCACCAATTGCATAAAATTTTACTTTATGCAACTAGTTACAAAAAGTAAGACGTTTCATAATGTCAATCAGTTTTAAAAAGTGACACATCGGCCGTCAAGACCTCACAACACACATCAGATCTGGTATTACGAAGTGCAACTAGATGTTTACGTTAGTGGGTAATGACTGTTTTGGACAGATCAGATCTTTAATATGTAATGATAGATCTGGTCACAGGGACAGATATTTTGAAAATCTCTTCCCTGTACATGCCTAGCTAATAACTCCTCGAGAGTATAGAGAGTACAGATCCAGACGAAATACCACAGTTCTGATCGTTCATCGACCTTGTCTGTCATTGCACATTAAAGATCAGAAAATTTGAACGAACTGATCGGCGCCAGGCCATATCGCTATTGGATTTTTAAAATATTAATTAAAATCATAAGTGTTTCAAAGCAGAGAATAAAGCATTAATGAAATTAATAACAGCCAGATAGCTTTTACACTTGTCATCTTATCTGGGATTATTTTAAGCGTTCGGTAATACCATATTAATTTATATGACAGTTTCCTTCCGGTTCGATTAAGTACACCGTAATATTATAATTAATTGAAAAGTCAAGATACAAAGTTAGTATAGAAGGAAAGTAATTTTGATGTTATGTAACTCGAGTGGTTTTATAAAGGATTACCTACGTCGAGTTACGAGTGAAATATAATCGATTATTTTTTATTTCTCGAGTGGTATTCGTCACGATTACCTATATACAGGGTGTACCAATCTTACGACAAACTTAGGTATATGGGTTAATTTAAGAGATATCAAAAAATGTTATTAACAAAAATAGTAGATGTGCTAAAGGTCCATATTTTAAAATTATATCGAACTATACAGAGTGCTGCATAACTCCGTAACAAACCAAACATATGAATTTTCAAATGGGAACCCCTGTATATTATACCGAATTCGGATTGGTTACATTTTTTTGAAGCTTTTGATATGAGGTTTCGCCATGTTATACAGAGTCCTTCAAAAGATATGGACACGTTTATGTGAAAATCGTAGGTAAATCAACGCTCTGTAGCTTGTTGTACGTTCAAGAAAAAAAATGTATTTTGCCAAACAGAGTTCCGTAATATGATGCAATATCTCCGTATCCCATTAAATTTCAATTATATTCTTTCTTGTATACAGGGTGAACGGAAACTCGAACCTGTCATTTTCTTTCTTATTTCAAATGGAACACCCTGTATTTTGTAGCAAAAATAGAATCTTCGATTATGTAACTTTAATTTTTGTCAAGCATTCCCTATACCCAAAGTTTATAAAAACAGAGTTATCTGGTAATATTTATTGTAAACTATTATTATTGACCTATTATGTGGAAGCAATAAACGTTGTATGTAACAAAAAATCCTAATTAATGTTAAATTTTAATAAATAATTCATTCTAAAGAAAACTAGCTACCAAAAGTATAATCCTAACCGTAATATTAAGCTTTTTTTTTTTCGGGCCGAGATGGGAAACTCATGTTCGACTGGGTCCTTAACCAGTACCCAGACAGTGTTGGACTCATCCCCACGGAGATGCCTACCAAATAAACCCACCTCAAACTCGCCGTTACTCCCGCCTTGGAATCACTACCCTAGCATACTTCAAGACGGGCGGCGGTCCCTCACACACTTTCCCTCATCTTCCTCCTTCTTTCCCTCCCACCTCTCTCATTCCATAGCGAGTCCTTCTCTTTCCCTTGTCATGCTCTCTACTACGCCACTTATCTCCATCCATTCCTCCTCGCCCTTCAACATAATCTCCACCATATTTTCCCAATACACCGCCTCTCCCAGTTTATTCTCTAACTTCTTCAAAACTTCCTCATTCTTCCAGCATCTAAACACATGTCCCACATCATCCTCCACTTCACATCTCTCGCACACTCCAGTTTCTCTTTTCCCAATCTTGTGGAGGTAACCCACTCTCGACCCATGCCCTGTGAGCACCTGCGTCAAGAAGTAGTTCACTTCTCCAAATTTCCGGTCCACCCAATTTCTCCTGCTCCCAATCGCTCTTTTTAGCGCGCCCTCATACTCATCCCACCTTCTCTCCATTTCCTCATCCATCCAATCCTGTACTTCCTCTCTGCTTGCTCCCCTCCAGCGTTTCTGTCTGGCTCTAGCCATCAGATCCAATGGATAGGACCGTGACAGCACTGCTGCTGCCAGTCCACCCACTGTCCTGTACGCCTGCACCACCCTCAAAAGTATTCCTCTCTGCACCCGCAGGAGTGGTCTAACCCTCGCATTCACCCCTGCTTTCTCACTTCATCAAACACACACTTCCAAAGCGTCGGTCCCAGAACCAAGTATGTAACAAAAAATCCTAATTAATGATACATTTTAATGAATAATTCATTCTAAACAAAACTAGCTACCAAAAGTATAATTCTTACCGTAATATTAAGCTGAACGTTCAAAGTGTTCACCGTTAACATCAATGCAATGCTGTAAGAGGGGGCCCAACTGATTGGCCAGCTCGGTCACCCGCTAACAAAAGTATATTTATTTTTTTCGGGTCTTGTGAGGAATAAGTTTATAAAATCCCCGGCTGTTAGAGATGACATGAAAGAGATAATTAGTGCGGCATTTCGATCTGCTAACGTTGATATGCTGAGAAATGTTAGTTAATCATTTGAACTATGCTGCAGCATTGCATTGATGTTAACGGTGAACTTTTTGAATCTTTAGTTTAATATTACGGTTGGGATTATACTTTTGGTGGCTAGTTTTGTTTAGAATAAATTGTTCATTAAAATTTATTATTAATTAGAATATTTTGTTGCATACAACGTTTCATGCTTTCACATAATAGGTCAGTAGTTATATTTTACAATAAATAATACAAAATATGCTTGACAAAAATTGAAGTTACATAATCGAAAATTCTATTTTTGCTATAAAATACAGGGTGCTCCATTTGAAATAAGAAAGAAAATGAAAGGTTCGAGTTTCCTTTCACCCTGTATACAAGAAAGAATATAGTTGAAATTCAATAGGATACGGAGATATTGCATCATATTACGGAACTCTGTTTGGCAAAATACATTTTTTTTTCTTTAACGTACAACAAGCTACAAAGCGTTGATTTAACTACGATTTTCACATAAACGTGTCCATATCTTTTGAAGGACTCTGTATAACGTGGCAAAACCTCATATCAAAAGTTTCAAAAAAATGTAACCAATCCGAATTCGGTATAATATACAGGGGTTTCCATTTTGAAAAATCATATGTTTGTTTTGTAACGGAGTTATGCAGCATTCTGTATAGTTCGATATAATTTCAAAATATAGACCTTCAGCACATCTACTATTTTTGTTAATAACATTTATGATATCTCTTAAAATAACCCATATACACCCTGTATATAATTGAAGAGTTGAAATAGCAAAGGGCTGTGTGACAAAAATAAAAAACGGAGTAATCTAAAAAAAACATGTTAATTGTTATTTATTATATATATATATAGTGACTATCTACCCCAAGAGGGGTTTAGTCGCCGGAGCGGCTTTTTAAATCCAGATTTTTTGGGGAGGATCGGGCCCCATGTCCAAGTTTTCAAATCAGTTTAATTAAGTTCCTCCACTGTTCCCTGTCGGTTGTTTTCGCCTTCCAATTTCGGATACCTAGACAGTTTATGTCATCTTCAACCTCCTGTAGCCACGTTGATTTTGGCCTCCCTCTTTTTACTCAGTCATCGCATAAATTGTGCTGTTTGGACCTGCTCTCCACACATGTCCCAACCATTTTAACCTTTGCTCTTTTACTACACTTATGATGTCCCTCTGGATGTCTTTTTTCAGTTCTTCATTTGTTCTTTTCCTATTATATTCATTTTGAGTTATTTTCTTGGGTCCCAATATGACTCTTAGTATTTTTCGTTCAAAAATTTTCAGGTCTTCTTGTTGTTTCTTTGTCATTATCATAACTTCAGCTCCATACGTTATTGTTGGTCTAATTATTGTTTTATAAATTTTCATTTTAGTATTTTTGCCTAGAAATTTACTTCTTAATAAATTTTTATTTGCCTGGAAGACTCTGTTTGCTGCCATTATTTTCTCCTTAATTTCCATTTTTCCATCCCTATTGTTGGTTATTGTAACTCCTAAATATTTTATTTTATCAACTTCTTCAAATTTGAAGTCACCGATGCTATTATTATTGTTCATTAGGTGTTTGTTCACAGTCATTATTTTTGTTTTTGTTTCATTTATTTTAAGGCCCATTTTTTTACCTTCTTCCACAATTTCTTGAAACATTTTTTTCATAATTTTTCTGTTTTTTGCTACCAAGACCAAATCATCCGCAAAAGCTATCAATTGTCCACCCCTTGTCCTTAGGTTTCCTTTGTCTACGTTTCTGACTACATATTCCAGCGCCAGATTAAATAGAGTTGTTGACAGAGAATCTCCTTGTCTGACTCCTTTGTTAATCTCGAATATGTCCGTTTCACCTTTTTGTGTTTTTACCGTAGCTGTTGATTGTTTCATAGTAATCCAGATTAATTTTCTCAGTTTTTTGTTTATCTCCATAGTTTGAAGTGCTCTCATTAGTTGTTGTCTATTTATTGAATCAAAGGCTTGTTCAAAATCAATAAATAGCATCTCTATTCCGATTTGATGTTCGTGAGTTTTTTCCAATATTTGCTTCAGGATATGAACTGCGTCTATGGTTGATTTGCCTTTATTAAATCCGTATTGATATTGTCCTAATATTGTGCCTACATATACTGCTTGCCAGTCTCTTTTGGATGAGTGTAGACAGTATTTTATAGGTCGTGTTGAGTAGCGTAATTCCTCTATAGTTATTTATTATTGATAATATAATAAACTGATCAAAAGTAAACATGTGTAAACCCGCTTTATACAAGGTGCGGCATTAGTGCGAGGAAGTCCACTTGTTATGAGAGATACGAAAAAACTTTATTTAGATAAAAGTTGAGCAATATATAGGACCATAAAATATTTTTAAATTGGCAGGATGAACCTAACTTATCTTTTTTTAAATGAATCACCCTGTATGTTTCCACATTTTTTTATTTCCCTCGATTTTCTTGTTTCTACGATATGAGGTATTGCTATGTTTACCGGGGTAATTTAAAATATATAAGCACTTTCTTATTAATTTTTAGTAACATCGACACCCTGTACCAATTTATAGATTTGAAATTAATACAATAATAATAATACCACATCCACACATAAAGTAACATAAAATTATACAAAACAAACTAATCACAACTATTTAATAATATCAAAGTAATAAGCACAAAAATGACTGCCTTGGTTTCTGCTTTGTCTGGTATTGTAATTATTTCGCAAACTTCAACTTTGTAAATGAATACTGGCAACCAGTTGAGCATTTCCAACATTTCATTTATTGGAGTGTATTTTGAGCAATGTAGAATTCGCATTGCATGATTTTGCATTTTTTTGAAGTCTATTAATCTCATTTTAATTGAGAAAATATAAAATAGTTGCCAAATAATTAAAATGAGGTACTACATCATTTTATAGTAGGGATTATACAATCAAAGACTCTTCTAGGTGACTACAGCCTGTTGAGATCAATTGAATGCATAAGTGAAAGTAAAACTGCGCTAAAAGTTTTAACAGGGATCCGTTTGTCGCCTGAATGGGCACCTGAAAAAGCTCAAAATAGTGGAGGAAGAAGAATGCATATTTTGTGGCATGGAGAAGAAACCTCCATCCACATACTTTCCAACTGCACAGCACTTCAGAATCATAGAGCACAGTACCTGGGAGATTACTGGATAGAAGAGGAACATTTACCCAAGTTGAAGCCTGCAGATATCCTAAAATTCCTCCGGGAAATGTTTTTTCATTGATTAAAAGTATGTAAGCAAACCAAATGAAGTAGTACGTGGATAAAAATTTGATTGTAATTTAATTAAACCAAGAAGTTTAAGTTTTCATCTCAATGAGCACGTGTATGTTATGAGATCTCATTACAGTCATTACATGCATGTTATTGTTAAATGTCATTTACAAGGAATGTTGACAGTGTGATTTTTGACGTTTACAGCCATGGGCGTAGAAAAAATGTTCATTTTTATTTTCTGTTACTTTTTTGTCTTTGTTTTTCTATTTTATTCAAATATGTGTGTGATTAAGTTTTATTGGCACTGGTTTTCACAACTAACTAGCCAGTCAATTTGTTACAAGTTCTCTCCTCACAGAATTAGGGTTAGTAATTACATTGTATTCGATTACCTAACATTTCTTCCAGTGGTTAGTACTTTTAGGATTATTAACTTTTAGCTCTTGTTTTTTTTTCATTTTTTTTATTCAAATAACAACCCCAACAAATCCTAAACAACAATACACGGAGGAGATGATCACCTGACAAGTGACAAGTAGCAGAGTTCATTTTGACAGCTTGGACAGAGTACAAGCATACAGTGGTGTAGCAATTTGCCCCCTAAAAACTACCGCTGTACATGGAGACTTGTACATGGAGATTGAAGTGAAAAATAATTTTTTTGAACATGGCTCTTCTCTTATATTATACCTGGAGGCATTTAGACTCCTTTTATGATACAAACTCAAATTTAAAAAAAATTGGCACTTAGACCTATTCATATTTCAATGCTTCAATTTATGGATAAATGATTCAATTTTTATTAATATTCTAATTTTTGGAAACAAGAAAAATCTACAAGGAATCTAAGGCAAAATTTAAGAAGAATTTAAGAATCCTCCTTCTCTGTATGTATCAAATAAGTACTTTGAACAAGCAAAATTTTTCCCCAAATCATTTGATTCAGTTAGTCATAGTATTCTAAAACATAAGTTTCAAACATAGGCTTACTGGGTACTTTTTTGAAATGGTTTGAAAAATATTTGACAGGTGGGTGTCAGCATTTCAAAATAAAGAATTTTTTTTAAGGGAAATCTTAGTGATATCTGTTTCTTTAGATCTATTTCCATTTCATGAAAAATCCTCAATGACACAGAATACCTTATTGCACATATACCTTGACCTATACACTATCATGTCTATTGATTTATCAAATAAATAAGATCATTTTCTACAAATTTGACTCATCCTCATCTTAAGAAATATATTTCTGTTACTTTCTCAGATATTTTTATAATTTCTAGACCAGTAAAATGAATTTGATTTTTAAAGCAATTTATCTTGTAGCATAACCACAACATTAAGATTAAAAGCCACTGATTATGTTACTGCATCTTTTGATTATTCACAAATTAATGACAGCACAATTTGTATAAAAAAATTAATAAGAATAATTCATACATTGATTGTTGTAGTTCAACAACCTCTTCATTTATAGTTAAGTGTTTCAAGTGAAATACAATGTTTGATATGCAATATAATGATGAAAAATACAAAAAAAAAACTAGAGATGAACTAGTAAAATACAGAAAACCACTGAAACCAATTGTAATAAACATATTTTGTGAATACATTTTATCAGGTTGACCTCCTTTTCCTTACAATATTCTTATCAACTTTACATGGTAATCCTTATTAATGTAAAATGAAAGTCAATTAGATATGGTATATGTTGGTAATATAAGATCCACATGGAAAAAAATTCTACAACTGAAACATTAATATTTAATAGCCTCTAAATAAAACTATATCTTATGCCTTACAAAACAAATGTTCTTTTAATAGGATGTTGATAAATGTTTAGTTTATTCTCAATTTAAACAAGTGATTACCTATATTATAAGTTCAGTTTTGTTCGAATAAATGAAATCTTACATTTCTTACCTTGATTATATTTATATAAATGCTTAAGCTAAATATTTGAATTCATGTTCAATCAAGAGTTTTCAAATAGCAAACCACATAGTCTAACAATCACATATATATAGAAAACTATTATGTTTATACCTCGGTTTATATGTACCATTGAAATGATTGATTCTACAAACTTCCCATCATTGCCAATTTAACTTTTAGATAGAATTTAGCAATATGGATTTATAAAGCTATATTTAAATGTAAATCAACTTGATTAAAAGCACAGAAAATTAATAAATATTAATCAAATATATACCAGTTTAATAACAGCCTCTAATTAGGTCTACCAAAATAACAGTACACTAACCTTCGTTTTTCCTTCGGAGCTTTTTGTTTTTTTTCCATTATAACAATTTTGTGTTATTTCTTAGTCACTGCTAAGGAAATGCACTACAAAAAAGTCTTAAATTAACACCAACAATATTTTCACTTGTGAAATCAATGTACCAAAAGGTAACATGAATGGACACACTTAGGTTCGTTTATTCACTGTCATTTATGTCATTGAAGTGAAATTGATTGGACTGTATGAGAATGAGAAACTACAGAGTACAAACCATAGAGAAATATAATATATTTTGTCTATAGTACAGACCTTAATCTGAAATGTTAGTTCTGTGGAAATAATACTGATATTTATAGTTCTTATTTGTTTGGAGCTTGGACTATGGTACTTTTAACCACACAGTACACCATTAAATGGTGTACTCTGTGCTTTTAACCTCACTACTTTTCATTTTAGAATTTTAGATAATAAAAGCTCTGCATGAAATGTTCAGACCACAAATAGTCTACAGACTACAGTTCATGTTTAGAACGCAATAAATTTTATTTTATTCACCATTTATTGATGGAATTCGAGTTATTTGTAATTTTTCTTGGAATATTAAATGCATTTTAGAATATTTTAGGCCACTTGTTGTTTCCGTTGTGAACTATTCATAAACGCATTTCTCCAGCAGTGTATACTGCACATACAATGACGTTTGATAGGAGTTGAATAAAAAACATTGCTTTCAATTTCTCAAGGATCACACACATTTTTTCTTTCAGTTTATTTTTTAATTTATATCAAAAAGTATGTAGTGGATGTCTACACCACCTGTGATTTTAATTTGCGAATATTTTGTTGATAGTGAATTGATAAAGGTTTAATATGTTTATTACGCGATGCACTTTGTTATTAACATTATTCTGCCATGAATACATTTTGTGTTTTAATTTTGAGGACAGAGATCCGTTAGTGAAAAAAGCTCCGGAAGATCAAAAAAATTCTTACTTTGGCTTCAGTGTCGCCCAACATAGCACAGCAAGTTTACAGAGCAGCCAAGCAGATAATGTTTTTTGGATATTAGTAGGTGCTCCTCTTGGAAAAAATTTACAACCATATACAAACCAATCGGGAGCTTTATTTAAGTGTCCCATTTCTAATTATGACAATGATTGCATTCAAATAGAAACTGATGGTAAAAGATTTGAAGATTTTGATTATGAAGATTCAGAAACGGAAAATTTACATTTGAAACCTCATGATTCTAATGAAATTAAAGAAGGGCAGTGGTTAGGAGTTACTGTCAAATCACAAAAACCGGGGGGTATTGTATTAGTCTGCGCACACAGATATATAAAAAGTGAAGATTTAGAAGAATTTCATTATGGACAAGGGCTTTGCTACCTATTAGACAAAGATTTAAATACTTATGAAAGTTTGTTACTATGTAAAGGCAGACCTATGGAGAAACTTCATCAACAATTCGGTTTTTGTCAAGTAGGTACAAGTGCATCATTTGTTGGTGATGAATTTGCTTTATTAGGAGCTCCTGGACCTTACACTTGGAGAGGTACTGTTTTTGGACAAATTGTTGTCGGAGATTATATCAACAGAGATAAAACCACTTACCATGGTCCTTTCGGAGACACTAATATTATTGACAAATACAGGTAAATACATAAAAATTATTAACCAAACACATAGTAGGTATTTTTTTGCTAAATAGTGAAAGTAGGTCAATTGAATGATATTGCTCCTGGATGTAATGATAAAATGAAATTATAAATGAGAAATTCCACATCAGGAGGATAACATATATCCATTAACCAGTTTCACCAATTAAGTACATTTGCATTGTCAGGAAAAATATTAGGAACTAACATGTATTATAACTAATAGTCCAGTATATGAAGGTGTCAACATGGGCAACTGGTCCAGCAAGAGCAATTTTTTTTTAATTTGCAGGTTATGGTAGGCACATTAAATTCCCAAAATGTCAGGTACCTGACCATTGTGGAAGGGTGGGAAAATGGCTCTGAAATTCCAGAAAATCCGTTTTCCCGCTATATCTGCCGAGATTTGACCACTGGAGAATTTTTGTTTCGACGAAAAATAAAGAGCAGTTCATCCACAAAAATAATCCTTAGCATTTTTTCGAAAAATTAGATAGTTTTCGAGATAAATGGCCCGAACGCCCACCCAAAATTGAGCTCCAGGCCGGCTTATAGAGAGCACGCTCTGAGGGCTTGACGTCCCCAAGTAAATTACTAATTTTTTAATACCTCACATGAATATCAATATTTTTTAATGAATCAAAGTGCGGGTGAAAGAAGGGATCTGTGGCTACTAAGGCGTGTTTTTATCCACCCAATTCGTGCTCCTGGGTCATTGGATAACCAGGCCAAAATTCGTCTTTGCTAGATTTTTTAATGCTTCCATGGATTTATTCATATTATTTTTATTAAGAGTTATCTCAGTTAATCCTATTGGATAATGGTTCTTTGGTGGGTACTTTATTAATTCCGAAACAATGCTACCAATAATTCGCCCGTATTTTTTTGAATAATGTGTTTTCCAAGAGGCGATTTTTGTGGATTTCTGGAGTTTTCCCGAGCGCTCTGGTTTATCGGGAATTTCTCGATGATTAACTGTCAAACCCGCTTATAATGGATATTGGGAGAAAGGTTAGAATATCCTCTTGCCGATGGTATAATTTTTTTTGGCCCAGACCCCTGTGCTTTCAGGAAAATCGGGGAAATTTCCAGTTTTCTGAGGGAAGGCAGCTAAACTTCCGAGTTTTTTCGAGCAGTTTTTTCTCTTTACAGTAAAATTCTTCCCGGTCAAGCATCATACCCGATGAAAGGTCACATTCTGAACTTTCCTTTGATATGTGTATCAAGTATTTTATTTGATGCAAAAAAAAAATTTGTCTCTAAATTTGTTGTAATGGATGCCTCATTTTATTCTCGCACGCCGCCACGCCACCCATCTATAGTGTGGTCGACGGCGTCTGCTATAGTGCGTGTACACGTGGATGCTTTCTGCTGCATTGTTTGTCAACAACTGACAATTTTACATGTAAACACTATCCCTTCCGTGATTTTTCAAGAATAAATTTGTAGTATTCCAGTGTAAAAATTGAAATTCAAGTCATTATTAAATTTATTGTTATTATTAAATAATGAATTTTGAAATTTTTATTGATAAAAACAGGGAAATATTGAAAATTCTTGAGCTTCTTTTTTCTTAGCACATGGTGAGGTTTAATTTTTTTAATTAAGATCATTAATATTTTGGTGGGTGAAATGACATCTAATGATTTGATAAATATTGTTCATTCCTGTAGAAAAATGGAAGTCGCAGAGGATTTTCTAGTACGCCCGTGTGTTTTATTTATGATCAAGCTCTGACTGAAGACGTTACAACGGTTACCCGAGGACTAGAAACGTCAGTTTTTAAGTTTCAGATAACTGCGAACTTCTCAACCACCATTTTTGCAAAAAATATTGGTGTAACGAATAAAATTGTGGGGACAACTTTTGTAGGTAATGAACTGCTCTTCATTTTTTTCTCTAGGGATCGTAGCTCGGGAGATATCGGCGGGAAACGGATTTTCGGGATCTCTAGAGCCATTTTCCGACCCTTTCACAAATTTCAGGAACCTGACATTTTGGGGGTTGAATGTACCTACGATCACCGGCAAATTAGAAAAAAATATTTTCTTGCTAGACTAGATGCCCATGTTGACGGTATTTTTCGCCTTCATTTACTGGACTATTATAAGAAATACGCCATTTTCCATAGCAGTTGTAGAAAAAAGTGTATTATCAATTATACCCTTGATTGCATCCAATATGCGTTATTATTAGTCGGCGACCTTTACCGATAGGAGTTTTCAGTCCAGTAGATAAACCTTCTATGAAAGCTTGATGACTGGTTTTAATACTTTTGTCCTGCCAAATTTTTTTCACTGAATGTCCCTCATTGAGCCATGTCTCATCTAGATAATAGATTTGTCTTCCCTCCTG
>CAJUYG010003718.1:0-19876 GCA_910591675.1 Galerucella calmariensis | reverse complement strand
CGATTTAAAGCATTTTGTACTTCGGCAGAATATTGAGGTTGTTGTTGTTGTTGGGAATATTGTTGTGGTTGGTATTGTTGAGGTTGTGCTTGATATTGTTGAGGTTGTGGTTGGTATTGTTGAGGTTGTGGTTGATATTGTGGTTGGTACTGTTGGGGTTGTTGTTGGTACTGTTGTGGTTGGTATTGTGGTTGGCTTTGATATTGAGCGTATTGTGGTTGTTCTGGTACTTGGTTAACGGCTACAGAGGGGTTGGAGCAATCTGGGAAGTTTGGGCACGCTTTTGGGTCGACGCCGGCTGGGTAGAGAGCAGCTGGTTGGCCGCCGGCTAGTGGTCCATTGTAAGCCGCTAAAGTGAGGGCTACAGAGCAAGCAATTACGGCCTGAAAATAATAAATTATAGATAAAATTGAAAATTTAAGGGGGTACAATAAAGATATGAGTTTTGATAAAAAAAGTATTATTATTTTCGAAATTATGAATAATTTGATTTTTATAGTGAAAAAAGAATTTTTGTTTGATCAGGAAACTGTTGATTTCAAAACTGAATGTTAGTTTTCCTTTCTACTTTTTGTTTTCCTCTGTATCTCGTATAATGGAGGTCCTTGAAAATATTACAAAAGCTGTGGAAACTTATTGACGACCCTCCGTATACAATATTGAATTTATTTCCTATAAAATTTGAATTGATTTAAAAAGAAAAATTAAAAGCGGAATGAAAATGTGTTTCTTAAGTTTCTTAATAATATTATTAATAATTAAATGTAATAACAGTAAGAATTAATTAAAATTTCAATTTTATTTTTTTTCCTCATATTTATAACAAATCCTCGGTGTTTAGACTGAAACGAAGTTAAATTATTCGATTAAATCTCAACCAAAAACCGAAGAAAAGAAAGTATAAGCGACAGCCACAATTAAAACTCTGAAAATTTCCAAAACAACAACAGATATTGCACTATAAACTACACTATTAACATACACTATTACGAAACACTCATAAGTAACCCACGAACACGATTTTTTTTTCAAAACAAACGTCAAGCTCGACTTAACAGTCGTGATAGGGACTTACCAGTTTTACAAACATGTTGTTTTTGTGCTGTTCAAGATCACAATGTATTCAACGGCCAAAATTATTTCCAATTTATACCATAACCACACCCCATTTAACCATGAACTTACAAAATATATCCATTGTGGATTCGCCAGATCCGAACATTGGTTTTAATGGGCTCGGCTTATCCCTTTTCTAGCATTCATTTCGTATAGTATATTACGAGGTACGAGGACAACACAAAAGCTTCCGGAACAAGTTTTATAGGAACTATTTTATTTTCACTTTTAAACAAGAATTTGGGAAGTGTGTTCCGATTTATTCTCGTTTTTAGGAAAGGGGCATTTTAATGGATAAGAAATTCAGAAACCTATCTATGCAATAGACACATTCCTAACCGACAAAAATTAGAAGGATCTTTAGCCGAAGTATACGGGGTGTCACACGACGATTAAGACAAGTAATATATCAGAATTGGGCAGTAGTAGATAATTATAATTTTGGTGGTTTAAATTAGAGCAAATCTTGCATCTTTTCTTGTTATTGTGTTACCCAATGAGTTATTTGTTTTTGGTCACGTGACGTCGCATTCAAAATTATCAATGGGACAACCTGTATATTTGTGTCTTTCTGTGTTCCTCCCGATAAAACAATTCCAACTAACTAGCATACTTGGGGTCTAAAGTGATTAATTCAAGAGCTAAAGGTTCTTGAATAATTGTGAGTTAAAAAATTCATAATTCAATGCCCTGTAATTTTCGCGTGACCAAAAATAAATACCCCACTGGGTAATCCAATAACAAGAAAAGATGCAATATTTGCTCTAATTTACACCCCCAAAATTATAATTATCTACTACTGCCCAATTCTGATATATTACTTGTCTTAATCGTCGTGGGACACCTTGTATACGTTCAGACATAACTTATTCGTTTATTCAGTATCACTCCAAGATGGTACCATTTTAATTTCATTCGTATTTGACCTTGGACTTCGAAGATAGACATTCATTCATACGCTTGTTGGGCTCAACTGAATCTTTGTACCATTATTCATGTTATCTACCTACGTCCATTCCAGAAGCTTCGTGTCTTCTATATAGTCCACCAGTTTATCTGGAGGGATCTTCAGTAGTTGTGATGTTTGTATTCCACTCCAAAGTGCTTCCGTCTGAGTCCTTGTTCCCACAGAAGCAGAGTATGTGAGTAGGTGTTTCATCGTAAAGTTCACATTTTTTGCACATAGGTTCACTAACTTTGCCCATCCTGTGCAGATGCTTCCTCAGGGTACAGCCTCCAGTCACCGGATCGCTAAATGTCTTGAAATTTCTTTCACCCAGTTTCAACAGCCTGACCGAGAGTTCCTTGTCTAACTTATTCAGTAGACTCTTAGTATGGAAATGTCCTCGTGTCAGCCTCCATTTGAGTTGGTGCTCCTTAACTAGTCAGTTCTCGACTTCTCCTCTTATGTAATCCTTTGTGATTACACAAAACGGTTCCGGACCTGTGAAGGTCCTCTAGAGCCTTCTTTAGCTCTGGTCTGACATTTCATTCCCTGCAATCCTTTCATGTGCTGGCACCCACATTAAAGACACTTTGTTGTCTCTTGCCGGCATGTTAAGGGATTCTTTACAGCTTTTCACCACCAAAAATACACAAAAAAATCTTCAAAATAAAATTGAAAAGGTAAAATCATGAAGGTATTGTTTGGTTCCTGACAATAGACCGTTTTAACTGGAGACATCTTGTGGTTGCGGCGACCGTTGTTGGTTAATATAGGAACTAATAGAAGCTAACTGTAATTTTAAAAGGAGACTGCAACTTAGAGCTTGGACAGCTAGGGTTACTACATCGGTATATTTTTTCTCTTTTTTTAGGAACTTGTCCAGAGAATGAAGACGATTGATTCTTTTTTTTTTTCGAGTCTTTGAGAATCTTATTCGAGTAAACGAGGTCACATTTCTTCTTTTCCTCATGTTTTATCTTCTCGTTTTGTCTTACCTTCTTTGATACAAGCTTCTAATTAATTTTTGAGGGATCAGGCATTACCTCAAGTTTGGAACTATTTTCAAAATACAGAATATCGCAGAAAAAATGATATGATATGATAAGGTAAGTGTCCATCAAATTTTTTGTTTAGTAGAAACCTACCTATCCATCACGCCCTCTGCTGTGGGGAATAACTATACTAAAAACTATTCTATTCTATTTTTAATTTGCTCATTGTTTTTAGTAGTTATTGGTTAATGGTAGATTAACAACGTGTTACATCGGGGCTAGTAGTAGAGTGCCACCAAGATGTGCCACACCTGTGTGAACAGGAAGATGAAACTGTCAGGCATGTCTTATGCGAGTGTCCGGAGTTATCGTCAATAAGAGGGCGTGTGTTCGGTGAGTCTTGGTCTACACCTGCCGATATAAAGGAGATGTCTCCTAGTGACCTGTTCTGCACCTTCCTAGGAAGGACAGGATGGACGATGACCTAGGAGGACCACGCCTCGGGAGGATGTACACTGGGTTACATGTGGCCTAAGTGCTGTGAGCCTACACTCACCCTCCCTACTCTACAGATACAGAATGGAAGATTAACAAAGATTACGTTAGACTTCGTTTCACATGAGAAGAAGCCACATGAAGTTAGCCAACTGACTTGCGCAGGAACCAAAATCGGTCTTGTTTCCTGACATTGGCGTTACAAACAATGTTTCATGACAACATCAATTTTATTTTTGATATTCGAGGTTGTGTTTGAAGCGTTTACTGTCGAATATTTTTGATTTTTTAATATTTCAAAATGTGTAGCTAGTTTATCTGTGAGTATTGTGTGTGTTATTTGCTATAAAACCATGCATTTAAAAAACTTGTTGGTGTTAAAGGAAAAATTATCTACAATCAAGGCCGACAGATTCAAATTTTCTAATTTGAAAACGATTTGACAACAAATATAGTCTCAATAGACACCAAGTTCGCGCATACGACTGCAACTTTTTATGTGAAAAGGAGTCTAAAAGTTTCATTGTTTACTCGTTCATTATGCGAGACCTGTACACGTGCCTTCATTTTCTCGACGAGTCCCTAAAAAAAATATACCGTTGCCGTGGTCTTAGGTACACCTGTCGAAGCTCCAAGTTAATTGATTCATTCGACACCACCAGTCAGAGGCTTACGGTCCTCGGCACCTCAGCCTATAGGCTTTTGTGCTCTTAGTTGTATCGTTTATATGAAGAGACTAGTAGAACTTATCAGGTTTAACAGTCTTTTCACTAGGTCCTTGTTGGAGAAATCCTCCTTTGGATGTTCCAGTTCTATTAGTCTATATCTCCAATGAGATAATGCTTCACAGTCAAAGATAATGTTTCCTCCTCTTCCATGCACAACTGACAGACATATACAGAGTCCAACCACGTGCAGCAGTTTTTGATATCCCAAATATTGGTTAAGGACCAGTGAATGGAGTTTCAGATCCTAGCTTTGCCAGGATGTCTGCCTAATTCAGTCCCGCTACTCACCAGCCAGGTCTGCAATTCCGTGTTGGGGAGAGACATAGTTTAAGTTTTCAGCTTACCTCAAATACCTAGCAGCTATTGGACTATTACTGTAAATTGTTTTATAGTAGGTTCCTCCCTATATATGCCGATTCTACGCATGTACTTCCTCGGGGCACAGTGCTTGGTGAGTTAACCTGTCTCACACAGCAAAGTCCTGGTCAAAAAACCCTCGGAAAAGCTGACTAATGAAATACTAAACCTCAGCAGGGGCCAGATAAGGACTGTCACGGGATTACACCTGTCGAAGCTCCAAGTTACAGTTTTCTTCTAAAATTGCAGTTAGCTTCTATTAGCTCTTATGAAGGTAATAGGTGGACAACGATAACTGCAACCAGAAGATGTTTTTTGTTAAAACGGTATATCCCAAAACAAGATGAGTAGCTTACTATGATCAAGGACGCGAAGATCAAACTATTTACTTTGGCAAGAGGCATGTATGTATTTTGGAGTAACATTCCTGAGACCTAAAAGATCTATTGTGTCCTCTTACTTCTACTTAGTCTCAGAAACTAGTAGCTCCTTTAGTCCTATTTCCCGGAGGAATTTTAGGATACCTTCTGGCTTCAACTTAGGTAAATGTTCCTCTTCTATCCAGTAATCTCCCAAGTGCTGTGCTCTAGGATTCTGAAGTGCTGTGCAGCTGGAAAGTATGTGGATGGAGGTTTCTTCCTCCATGCCACAAAATCTACATTCTTCTTCCTTCACTATTTTGAGCTTTTTAGTTAGGATCCCTGTTAAAACTCTTAGCGCAGTTTTACTTTGACTTATGCATTCATTTGATTTCAACAAGTTGTAGTCACCTAGAAGAGTCTTTGATTGTATAAACCCTACTAGATCTTTCCAATGGTCAGATCTTCTCTTTTTCTCGGCTTCGCCTATTTTTCCAATATTCCATTGGGGTTGATTCCGGAAAAGGGTTCAGGCCCCCAGAAAGGTATTTCAGTCCCCCTTTTTGCTAGTTCATCTGCTATTTCATTTCCTTCTATTCCAGTGTGTCCTGGAATCCATAGTAAGGTGACTATATTGTACTCGCCTAGTTCATTGAGTTCGTCTAGGCATTCCCACACCATTTTGGAACTGATTACACAAAAGATCAGTGCTTCAATTGCTGCTTGACTATACGACATTATGATAATCTTCTGTATTCTGTATCCTGCATCCAAGAGACATCGTGATCATTGATTGAATGATTAATAAGTTAAAAAAACCACTACTGCACTTGCCGCTGTCAAAGTATCTATCTATCTCACGGAATTGTTTTGCACATTTTCTAAACTAGCGGTGCTTTAATTTTATCGGCATTTCCTAGTTTCTTATTGCTTTTTTCTTTTTCATAAATGTAAACAATATGAACTTTCGTTTCAAGCGCACCAGTGGTTTGCCCTCTTGGTTTCCTCAATCATCTGTGAGCAAAGCACCACCGGATCACACCCTCTCACCCATCTCGAAGTTACAGTTTACTTTTAAAATTACAGCTAGCTTCTATTAGTTCTTATAAAACAAGTGGACAGCCACAAGATTTAATACGATCTATTGGTTCTTCCGTCAAAATCCAGTAATATTTCGGACTTGTAAACTTCAGGATAATATGCAAAGGACCGCTACAACAATGGTATACTATAAATGGCAAATATACTCAACTTGTAACTTGTCAAAATTATCCAAACTGGCCAGAATCACCCAGTAAAGTTTAACAGTGATTTACATACATAATGCTGGTCGATAGATATAAAGTTTCGTGAACATTTATTTATTTTAATTGGTTCTTTGTAGTATGTATTTGTAAAGAAAAACATTGCAAATTTTTCAAGTGCATTTGGCCAGTCCGTATCTGAAAAATGATCTAATTCAAAAATCGTTCTTCATTGTTTGAGATTCTTGAACGAGGCAGAGCCTTCCTTATAATGAAGGCTGGCCACTTTTACTTTTCTGTCAGTATTTTCTCACATTTAACACATAAAATGAGTAATTTATTTAAAAGATCTTATAAAACATTTATAAAATTTCATTCGGTACGAATAACACGACGATCTGACCTTATTTTTTATTTCATTTTTTATACAAACCGCATTGATTTCATACAGTTGCAGTCTACTAATTTTATGCCGATATTGTATAACTGCCGATAATTCGTAGTTGTTTTTTCATTATTCACTCAGGTATCGTGTGTGTACGTGATCTAACATCACAACTTTTACAATTTCTCTTTATATTTGTCAGTAACTCTGTGGTCATTTTCTAACTATTGCAGAACTTCATAATATTATCAGTGTGACTAAAAGTCCGTCGGCGGTAATATGATTTCTAGATTAGAGCTCCGCCTTGGTGCGGAAGTTTATACCAAATATACTTAAACCCGCCGAAAATGCTATAACTTGCGCAAGCGCGGCGGTACATTACATTACATACCTACTTTGCCGCCGTACTGACTTTTGACACCAAAATTCAGCCTAGCGGCGGACTCAAGATTATTTTTTCAAGAATTTCATCCTAGTCCCGAGTTCTATTTGCGTCAGACTTACATAAACCCAAGAAAACATATGGAATTACAAACATCTGTATCGGTAGAGTAGGGAGGGTGAGTGTAGGCTCACAGCACTTTGCCCACATGTGTCCCATTGTACATCCTCCCGAGGAGTTGTCCTCCTAGGTCATCGTCCATCCTGTCCTACCCAGAAAGGTGGACAGGTCACTAGGAGACATCTCCTTTATATCGACAGGTGTAGGCCAAGACTCACCGAACACACACTCTCTTATTGACGATAACTCCGGACACTCGCATAAGACATGCCTTACAGTTTCATCTTCCTGTTCACACATCCTGCATAGAAGTGTGTCCACTAGCTCCATAGTATGGAGGTGTTTCCTTGGTTGACAGTGGCCAGTTAGAAATCCTACGTAGGTTTTTCCTGGTGTTCCTGATGGTCATCGCCAAATATTTTTTCGGCGCCAGCTTCCCAGGGTCGCCAAGAATAGGGTACAAGCATAAATTTTGCTATTGGTGGGAATTGACGCTTTATAAGGTCTCCTAACACTTTGCATGTCTATTTTCTCAAAAAAATATAAACTTTACTTCTAAACGACTTCAAAAATCATAAAATTTGAAAGTCCGCCAAAACGCGTTTTACGTCATAAAGATGGCTGCCCCATGGAGTGACGTCATTAAATTTGTTGACGTTCATAAATTTGAGCAGCATAAATGAGTCTACTTTGGGCAAGTTATCAGTTTGTGCTTTTACAAAACCTTCTCTAGCCATATTTTCACTCACAAAATATCAAAGAACTAGTAAATAAAATATTTTCTTCTAAAAGGTTTAAAATATCCTCGGAAATATCGAATATTTATGTCCACTTTCCACTTTACGTTGACCTTTAGAAATAAAAAATGCACACATAAACACGTAATGGTCTCAAACAAAAATATAAATGATATTTTTACGTCGAAGAAGCAATTAATAGTTAATTAAAATACAACATAAACACAAAACTACATTACAATACCGGCCATATTGACAAAAGTCATCACATGGTATGACATCACACGTATCATCGGTAGCGTTCGGAAATCCTCGGGTGGTGGTCGGAAACTGCAATGAAATTTGAATTTTATTTCAAAATTTGGAAGTAATTTCCAATATAATCTGGTTCATTTTCTATTATTAGTTATTTTTGATATCAACTTTACTATTATAAATTAATATCTAAGCAAAATACGAAATATGCGTGTACTCTATTACATATTTATATGTTGTTATCCTTACATTGTGTATTTGAAGAAGGGGAAGGAAATATAATCATAGTATTCACTCCTCCCCTTAACATTAAATAAAATTATACTAAATACATATTTCGGACAATTAGTGAACAACTTCACCGCGCTTGCGTAAATTATGATATTTAAGGCATATTACTAGATGTCATATAAACTTTCACCTTATGGCGATATTCTAATTGAAAATTCATCAATCTGCCAGCGGAACTCCAGCGATACTGTTTTCCTTATATCAGTGGCGTAGCCAGAGGGCCAGCCCTACCCAAATTCCAGTTTTAAGATCCAAAAATTGGGAATATGAAATTTTTCATATTATACGTACGCAAATAAGTGAAGTGGCAAAATGAAAAGGATGTACTAGGTTCTGCTCTGTAGGTATACTCTTTATTTGTGCAATTTCATTTTTTTTCCCTAATATTCATGACATTGTATTTCTGCAAGCTCTGTACGTTCTTCCAGTGACTACAAGCACAGAATACACCAGCCAAACAAGAAACGAAAGCCGGCGTAAATCCTTTGATGTTTTGGGGGCAAAATTTCGTGAGCTTCAAACTGACGTTGACAGATAACGGAACAAGTTACACGAAAACTGTTAAAAAAATGTAAATTAATTGTTAACTACACGCAAAAAAGTGAAACCAAAGAATCTCAAATAATAATTGTTTATTTTTATGACATGATTCGACAGTTTTAATTGTTAAACTCAATTTATGAATTGTTAAAGTTAATTTAACGGCTTAACAAATATTGTGAAAAATAAATAAATATAAGTTTTAGCTTCTGTTTTTGGAGTACCATCCATTGTTACAAATAATGAGCTATTGTTTAACCAAATGATTCTGATTTTCTATATTGTTATCGAAACTATGTGTAAGTATGTATTTATGTAGCACTATAGTGTAGGATAGGTTAAGTCTAAAAACCAATGCAATAATAGATTATATATTTATAATATCAGTTTACAATAGAAACAATTTCAGTAAATGATGATATAAAATTACGATAAGTATGTTGCTTGAATATAAAATTTTTATTATTTATAAATTTGAAAGTTACACTTCACCAGATTCTGAATTGAATTATACACCCAAAAAAAATATACTGATATCTGTGACGATGAAGTTATAAATAAGAAGCGACAGTGAACTTTTCTCCATAGATATCGAAGTTTTGTTGTGTTTTTCAATTATTATCATCCATATTACTTCAATGACAGCCACGAATTGCACCAATTTTTGGCGACATAACTAATAAATGTAATTTTGTAAACAAATTTTATCGTTCAAAACACAAAAAAATATGTAAACAATCAAAAAGCTTACAACAAAGAAAGGTCTTTGGTAAACAATAAAATCACATTTCATTGACAGATAACGGGATTAAAATGGCGACTGTCAGACATGCGCAAATGAATTGTAAAACAGCACAAGCTTCGCTTCTTCTTGGGATGGTGTTACAAGTAAGTCAGATGCAGTCTTATCATGCGGGTTATACGATTCAACAATGACATACTCACCGTTTTTGTTTGAATAAGTCAGACTTAGCAATTTCGACGGGAGAAAAAAGGATATGTAGGTATTTAGTTTTCAGCGAATCTAAAATGTCTTTCACCAGCGAAGCTTTTATTTAAATGTCAGTTTAGTGACCTTTGAACCCGCATGATAAGAGCGCTTTTGACTATACAGCTGGAAGAAGCTTTGAAGAGACTGAAAACTTATCTGAGGAACTATTCAACTCATGAGTCTACAACAGGCTTACAAACCGATTTTTTTTCATATTTTTGTCTTCTTTAATTTGTTTTCTTTATAAATAAGCCTAGATTTGCAAATTTTTTGATTTCTTAATGTTTTCCTATAAATTACTTAAAATCAGGTATGGGTCCCTTACTGAGATTCATTTCTAGCTACACCACCACCTATATAGCAGTAATCTGTTAAAAATACAAGCACTTGTATCCTAATTAAATATCCGCGCCATCTGTAAGAATATTTTCGAACTAAAATTATTCCCATGACCAAATCAACGGGCTTTACGTAATAAGACTTCGAAAAATTATATTAAACGCTGGTAACTCAATAAATTTAGTAATCAGCTTCAAAAATGTATTGTTCCTTTCATAATATTATGTTTGCTTCAGCAGATGTCTGGGGTACCAATCCTCGAAGCCACCTCTGGATAAATAATTAACTACTATTATGACGTAGGTACATTGACTGTCGACCTTTTGAAAATGATATTGGCGTGGTTGTAGCATTGGCAGTTTTAACCTTTTCCATTGTAAAATATTTTCAGTGGGCTTACCAAAAGAAATGATGAAATATAGAAATAGGGTGGTACTTAATATATTTTACAGCTTTCTCCATGATCATACTTAGAGAACCTATCTTGTTTTGGAATTGTTATGAACCTTAACATTACCTCAATCACTATTTGCATTTCATTGTTTTCTTCGAAGCCCAAGGTCCAAGGTTTTAAAAAACTGGAAATATTATTTTTATCACATTTTGTTCTCAAGATGAAAAGAAAAGTATTATTCTTAAATAGACAGTGCTTTCCCACACCCTCTCCTAAACTATGCCCATTCCGTAAGAAAATCCATAGAGGTATAGTGTATTTTTATCATATTAATAGCTGAAGAGCTCATTATAAATTCAAAAACGTGTATGAAACACTTCAGGATGAGTCAAAGAATTAAACAGAATTGTAAGCACTTCTTCATGTAAATAAGTGTCCGGTTAGCAACTTTCGCTAGATTCTTCCTGTATAGTAAACTGCAGGTAGCGAGGACAATAGAATTACACACACATTACCATTCAAATATATTTAGAAGTGATAAATTTGCCGTGACAGTGCAGTGTAGTTGGGTAAGAATAAGATCCTTTATTATTTAATTTAATTAATAAATAAGTAAGTTCTACATATAAGAATGATTTGTAGCCCTGAAAAGGGCTGTTTTGTTGAAAACTTGCAGATTATGTACCTAATCAAAGTTCCATTCCATCAGAATCTGACGAATCTTCAACTCCAACATTAATGATTGTAGATTCAACGGTTCCATCCATGATATTGTCAAGTTGCCACATCTTCTGCTCTTCTTTAAGCGTATGACTCACAGCTTTTTTCCAGCTCCCTGCAAGCATTTTTGACAAAAAGTTTTGCAGTAGTTGATGTAGGTCTTTCAATTTATAAGCTTTATTGTTTCGTGCTACTTGCGCTCCTATAAGTTCAATATCATTAAGTTCGCAGTGGTATGGAGGTAATCGTAGCAAAGTTATTCCACGTTAAAACGCCATTTCTTCAATTACATATTTTTTGAATTTCGATTTGTCCAGTGGGCTTGTGAAATATCGTTTGAAAGGTCTCTTCATTATATCATCTTCAATTCTATTGCAATAATTCAATAATTAAGATAGAATAAAATAAAATCATGTGGTCACAGAAATTATGATTAGAATAAGAAATCTTTGATACCCTTCTTCTTTAAAAATCAAAAATTGTGTCGTCAATAGAAATATAGTCGGGCCACTCTTAGTTTACTTATAGTAACTACCAGTGAATAATATTTTCTTCGCAGAGAATTGCTGAAATATCTATAGGTATAAGTAGGTAGTGTAAAGAAATGTTATGATTATTACTTGATAAATTTGACTTTAACAATACCAATGTGTCATCTCTCGATTTAAAAAAGATCTACTGTCTTTCCAAGATGTTGAATTTTCAGTAACAAATAAAAATTGAATGTATTTTTAGGGTACATTATATTTATAATACTTTCCACCTATCGGGAAAATGAGGTTATTAAAATTTGTACTTTAGTTCCACTAGGCAGAAAGGTTTATCGATAACCTGAAGAGTCTATCCACTCCCTCGGAGATGTCAGCAGTTGCTTACTTATCGCGATTGATTAGGTTATTTCAACTAATTGCTGAAACCCAGCTGTTCTAGCTTAGGATCACCAGACGCACAGTTCAGTTCACTCTGAACAGTGTCTAACCACCACACGTTATTGGTTCTGTATGGCCATTAGCGTTACAATTAAACATAGCAAGGGTGGATAAACCATAAAGGGCTGTGGTGTTCTACTCCTTTTCTCGAGAGCTGTACATATTGAGAGAAGTTGAGAAGACAAACCATGGTAACGTTTATCAGCCATTCGCATTGTGATTAACAGGCTATAAGAACTTGGATGTGCTTGTGCAAGTTCACAATACTTTTTTTAAATAATCTAAACCAAATAGGTTATAATCTTCTTTCATTAGTTCTATAATGGCCTATGGTCAATTAATATATAGCCACCAAAGACGTACACGGTGTGCAAAATAAAGTATTCTTTGAAAAATCCATATAAAATAATAGAAGGAATAATTAAGGCCACCATGTATACATCTTTTTGTGTACATGGTGTGCAAAATAAAATATTCTTTGACTAACTATATAAAATATTTAGAGGAATTCAAACTTCGAGATTGGAAGGACTTTTATATTTATTTTGCAATTCATATATTTATGTACACAGTGTGTAAAAGCCAGACGGATAGTTACTCGATTTAATTTTTTAAAAATAATCTCAACAAAATAGGCTACCATTAGGTCTATAATGGCCTGGTCAATTAATATATAGCCACCAGATATTTTTATGTACATGGTGTGCAAAATAAAATATTCTTTGACAATCAATATAAAATATTAAAGTTAAGACTACTCTAAGTAAGTTTATTTTAAATATAATTATGTGTAAAATATTACCCTGAAGCTATACAAAATTGGTTGAATTTTACCCTGTATGTACTATAAAATTGGGAATAATTTGGGCCACCATGTATACATATTTGTGTGCAAATAAAATATTCTTTGACAATCCATGAAGTAATAATAGAAAGAATGATTTTATATTTATTTATCAATTCATAATTTTATGGGAAAATAGACTCATTATTTAATTTTTTTAAATAATCTAAGCCAAATAGGTCTTCTTTCATTAGGTTTATAATGGCCTGGTCAATTAATATATAGCCACTAAAGATGTACACGGTGTGCAAAATAAAATATTCTTTGAAACATCCATATAAAATAATAGAAGAAATAATTTAGGCCACCATGTATACATATTTTTGTATACCGGTGGGAAAAATGAAATATTATTTGACAATTGAATATAAACTAATAAAAGGAATTCAAACTATTAGAGATTGGAAGGATTTCTTTAAATTTATCAGTACATAATTTTACGTATACAGTGTGTGAGAGCCAAACGGAATAAATTCATTATTTCGGTCACTTTATATATTTATAAAAAGTAGGTACCACATGTCAAATTTTATTTATAAATTGATATTATTCAACTTGAAAATGTGTCCCCACATTCATCCCCCTTCAAGTGACAGATACAACCCCCAATTGTTTAAATGCTATGTCATATATCGATATCTCGTGTTTAAATTTTCCACAAATGTTGATGTCTTACGTCTTCCATATTCAAATTTCGCTGACAAATAATACGAGGGTCGAGAAAATTGAAAAATAAGAGTTTAAAAAAAAATACAATATTCATTTTATTACTGTGATGCCATATATTGATGTCTCGCGTTTAAATTTCACACAAATGTTGATAATATAATAGTCTTTCGTATTCCATATTCAAAATTCGCTGACAACCGATATGAGGGTCGAAAAAATTGAAAAATAAGAGTTTTCGAAAAAATACTAAAACATTTTTTTTATTACTGTAATGCCATATGGTGATGTCTCGCGTTTAAATTCCACACAAATGTTGATAATATAATAGTCTTCCGTATTCCATATTCAGTTTTTGCTGACAAACGATATGAGGGTCGAAAAAATTGAAAAATAAGAGTTTTCGAAAAAAACTACAACATTCTTTTCATTACTGTAATGCCATATGTTGATGTCTCGCGTTTAAATTCCACACAAATGTTGATAATATAGTCTTTCGTATTCCATATTGAGAATTCGCTGACAAACGATACGAGGGTCGAAAAAATTGAAAAATAAGAGTTTTCGAAAAAATACTACAACATTCTTTCTATTACTGTAATGCCATATGGTGATGTCTGGCGTTTAAATTCCACACAAATGTTGATAATATAATAGTCTTCCGTACTCCATATTCAAAATTCGCTGACAAACGATACGAGGGTCGAAAAAATTGAGAAATAAGAATTTTCAAAAAAAACTAACACTTTCTTTTTATTAAAGTGATGCCATATATTGATGTATCGCGTTTCAATTTCGGACAAAGGTTGATAATATAAATGGTCTTCCGTATTCCATATTCAAATCTCGCTAACAAACGATATGAGGGTCGAAAAAATTGAGAAATAAGAATTTTCAAAAAAAATAACACATTCCTTCTATTAAAGTGATGCCATATTATATTGATGTCTCAAAATTAAACAAAGGTTGATAATATAAATATAATAAATATATAATATATATAATATAATAAATATAAATATTCCATATTTAAAATTCGCTCAGAATCGATACTGAAATAATGAATTTATTTCGTTTGGCTCTCACACACTGTATACGTAAAATTATGTACTGATAAATTTGAAAAAATCCTACCAATCTCTCAAAATTTGAATTCCTTTTATTAGTTTATATTCAATTGTCGAATAATATTTCATTTTGCTCACCGTGTATACAAATATATGTATACATGGTGGCCTAAATTTATTCTTCTATTATTTAATATGGATTTTTCAAAGAATATTTTATTTTGTACACCGTGTACATCTTTGGTAGCTATATATTAATTGAGCATTCGTCTAATATTTTATATTTATTGTCAAAGAATATTTTATTTTGCGCACCATGAACATAAAAATATCTGATGGCTATAGATTAATTGATCAGGCCATTATAGACCTAATGATAGCCTATTTTGTTTAGATTATTTAAAAAAAATTAAATCGAGTGTCTATCCGTTTGGCTTTTACACACTGTGTAGGTACATAAAAATATGAATTGAAAAATAAATATAAAAATCCTTCCAAATCTCGAAGTTTGAATTCCTTTTATTAGTTTATATTCAATTGTCAAATGATATTTTATTTTGCGCACCATGTACACAAAAATATGTAGACATGGTGGCCTAAATTATTTCTTCTATTTTATATGGTTGGTCGAAGAATATTTTATTTTGCACACCGTGTACACAAAAATACATGGTGGCGTAAATTATTTCTCCCATTTTATATGGATTTTTCAAAGAATATTCTATTTTGCACACCGAGTACACAATAAGATGAATACATGGTGGCCTAAATTAATCCTTTTATTATTTTATATGGATATTCCAAAGAATAACTTATTTTGCACACCGTGTACATAGTTGGTGGCTATGACCAGGCCATTATGAACTAATGAAAGAGGATTATAACCTATTTGGTTTAGATTATTTTAAAAAAGTATTGTGAACTTGGACAAGCACATCCAAGTTGTTATATCCTGTTAATCGCAATGCGAATGGCTGATAAACGTTACCATGGTTTGTCTTCTCAACTTTTCTCAATATGTACAGCTCTCGATAAAAGGAGTAGAACACCACAGCCCTTTATGGTTTATCCACCCTTGCTATGTTTAATTGTAACGCTAATGGCCATACAGAACCAATAACGTGTGATGGTCAGATACTGTTCAGAGTGAATCGAACTGTGCGTCTGGTGATCCTAAGCTAGAACAGCTGGGTTTCAGCAATTAATGGGCTAATCAATGGGCTCGTTTACTAAAATTTTTAATTCACTTTCAACTGTCGTAAAACAAAGTACTAGGGATAAAAATATGATTCTGAAAATTTCATGTCAATAGAATATGTCGTTCTCCTAATACAACCAATTAAACAAGCATACCAAGAGCGGGGCGAAAACTATGATTGTGACGTCACCGCATATGAAAGTTAATGTGCACTAACATTACGCTTCTGACTGTAACGTGCCCCTCGTATTTTGAATTACCTACAAAATTTTGTGTGAATAAAATTAAATGTGTGGAAGCAATTTTAAAAAAGCAGACTCATTAAATCTTCCAGAAGTGGACTTGCTAATGATTATAATCAAAAACACGAGCTTATTAAATTATAATTTTATGGAGTTGAAATAATACCCTTCTTGGTGTGCGTCATCGATTGTTAATCTCCGTCTATCACATTACGTAGGAAGAAATGGAAAAAAGGCAGGTCTGTGATTAATCATAATCAAAATATCACAATAATGAACCGTTTGAATGTTTTACAAACGTTAACCCTAATCTTTGACTTACAAAAATTTGATTGGTTGATGTTTAGATTACGCGCCTGCGCAACCTATCGATCGGGAGTTCAAAATACTATGAAAGCGTTACTTTCGTAGTGGCAATGTGTCTTACGTCTTTTTCTACTGTCACACTGACAGTTCTTGTCAGGCGTGTACTTTATTGCGTACGGTCAATTATTATTTATGAGAAGTGAATATTAATCTTATTGTTATATTTATCTAAATAATACAAAAAATATGCCTAGATACACGAAAAAACATCAGCATTTTGAATTCTGAAATATTTTCAGTTAGAAAAAGATGCTGGTAATTATTGATTTCATATCCTTTTTCGAATTTGGCTGAATACGATCCTGATGATTTTATTTATCAAATTTAAGGTTAGCTATATATCAAAATAGCAAATAAAATAAACGACATGCCGAAAATACGTCACAATCGATGACGCACACCAAGAAGGGTATTATTTCAACTATACTATGTGACACATCGTTTCTGGTTGTTTTACGGCCGGAATAATAATAATAAAACTTTATCCACTCAATAAATAAATAAATACAAATATTTGAATGAGTATACATGATGAAAGTGAACAAGGTACTCTTGCGATAAGTGCAAGCACTTGTTTCGTGGAGAAATACACATGTGTAGGAAAATATAAAATGTTAGATGGGAAATATAAAAATACAAAATGTAGAGAAAAAAAAAGTGTAAGACATGTATAATATAAAAATATAAAATGTAAAGTGTAAAATGTAGATAATAACAATACAATACAATACAATACAAGGATCGACGAACAATACAATAATACCATACAACGAAAAATTAACAATAATAATGTTAAGAGTTTACAAGAACATGTCTAATAGATACACAATAGGGTATGCATGTAGAAGCTTCGCAATTGAAACAACACATTTCTAGTTGGAAATTAAAATTAGAAATTATGAATCAATACATTTTTTATCACTTAATCGAATAGTCGTGGCATCTCAGTTCTTTGGCTTTGAAGGATGTGCTTTTTCAATGCTATTTTGAAGCTGTCTATGGATTTAATTATTTCTGGTATGTTATTGTATAATTTAGGGGCGAAATAAGTATATGAGCGTTGAGGAATGATTAAAAATGTCAATATTTTCATAAATACATGCTCTCTCAAATGATATACAGGGTGATTCCAGATGTTTTTTTATCCCTGGTCTGGTGGACAAAGTTACGGAGATAACGCTATAGGTTACTCAGTGAAAAATTGCAATTTTTGTAACTGCAGACTGCCCAATTAAAGGAGCTTCTCCAAATGCTATTTATGATGAATGTGTAGTGGAAATTAAATCACCAATGTTGAAAAGAACAAGAAAAACTTATTTTGATGAAGCAGGTAATATTAGTTCCAAAAGTTTACATCAGATTCAAATGCACATGCACCTCACTGGCAAAGAAAGCGATATTTATTAGAGCTGATCCGGACTTTGAATTAAATAAAATAATTTTTTTTAAACATATAATATACTTCGTTTTGTTGATGATCTACTGAAAAGATTACCTGTTTTTTTTTAAAAAGCAGTATTCAATAAAATTTAAATTGTGAAGAACTGACCCATTATTTTATTAAATAATTTTGAACATTAATAACACCACAAGCTATGAACAATTTTATCTACGTATTTAAAAAAATTTAGATTAATACAATGGTGTGGTTTTCAATAACCCTCTTAATATGGATTCACAACGTATTTTATAAGGTAATTTATAACGACTCTGATTGAAGAAAAATGAAATCCTAAAAATACACAAACAAAGTATGTTGACTTTTCAGTGAATGCTTTGAGTCTTTTAATGCTTTTCTGCCATTGCTTCCGTTTTTTTTGCATCCTTATTAATAGAAATAAATGTTTTGTTAGATGTTTTAATCGTAGTACTTTTTCATTCTGGAACTGGAACCGCACAATATTTATAGCTTTTTTACTCTGGTTCTGGACCTATTGTGTCGAATAGTTAAAATTATTTCTAAACGTTCCCATTTCACAAACATAACACTTTTTAGAGTTTGCTAAAACGTATAATAAAAAATATAAGCATATAAGCAAGCAAAATACTGTTACTAGCTAAGTAGTCATCTAACTGAAAACCGATCGGCGCGGTATCCGCTCTCTGAACGAGAGATTTCATATGCGATGACGTCACGCCTGAAATTCGGAGAGGAGCGCTGTTTAATGTTTATAATTATTTTAGGCGACTCAGGAGTCTCGAGGACGTCTAATTTTTTGCACAGAGCCTCAAAATGATGTGCTCTTCCTAATGGTAAAATGAAAAAAAATATGTAAATGAGCTCATTGCGATAAGTAAGCAACTGTGACATCTCCGAGAGAGGGGATTGACTCTTTAGCTTATCGATAAACTTTTCTGTCTAGTGGAACTAAAGTACAAATTTTAATAACCCTATTTTTCCGATAGGTGGAAAATATTATAAATATAATGTACCATAAAAATACATTCAATTTTTATTTGTTACTGAAAATTCAACATCTTGGAAAGACAGTAGATCTTTTTTAAATCGAGAGATGACACATTGGTATTGTTAAAGTCGAAAGTATTAAGTAATGATCAAAACATTTCTTCACACTACCTACTTATACATATGTATAGATATTGCAGCAAGTGTCTGTGAAGAAAATGTTATTCACTGGTAGTTACTATAAGTAAACTAAGAGTGTCCTGACTATATTTCTTTTGATAAAAGTTTTTTTAATTTTCATTATTATTATTATCAAAACTGCCAAAGCTTCTGTTCCATCCCTATATTTATTGTTTAATAACTTATGCAACATCTAAATATCGAAAGATGTTGAAAAAATTAAAAATCTGTGAATTCTTCATTCATAATTATTTCCTATATTTATAATATTCAAATAAATAATAATATCTATCCCCGATTAATTAAATACTGACATATTTTCCTGTACAATTTTTAAAATTGTAATATTCATATTTTCAACACAAGCTCCCAGATACTGTTGGGGTTCCTCGTCCCAAGATAATCTTTTGGTAAGTACTCACTTCCTTCGACGATACTTGTCCGTCAAATTCGAAGAGGCTATGAAATTAATAATTACCAGCTTCCTCCCTTCAGACGAATTTTGAGCATTCCGTGGTAGGTATGGAAATATTTATTAAAAACTGGTTTCGCTAACTTCTTCCAGAGAACTGGAATAAAGCTGTGA
>CAJUYG010003717.1:0-10622 GCA_910591675.1 Galerucella calmariensis | reverse complement strand
CAAAATGTTTATTGACACATAAACAAATGTTTACTTAATACTAAATACTAATGGGGTATTAAGTAGAGATTAAGTTTGATGGTTGCATTTAAAAAGGGCTGACGCTTATACTTTACCAGTAGTTCAAAATTCTGATTCGTTTCGCAAAGATCGTAGTAACATTTTGTAGTTATATATTGTGTGATTTTGGTGAAAATATGGAGATCAATACGGTTTTAAGTGAAAAGGGTAAAGTTTTAATTGTTATTCAGGGGTATACATTCTGTTTTCAAAAAATGTTAGGTAAAGATACGGTGAAGAGGTGGCAATGTACAAAACGAAATTGTAAAGCTTTTCTTAAAACAAATTGTGTAAGTGATGAATTAATTGAATCGGTGTTAAATCACAACCACGAGAAAGTGCCAGCGGAAATTTTAAACAGACAAAACATTAGTAACTCTGTTAAATGTGCTGCTGTAAGTGACATGTGTGAAAAGCCAATGAAATTAATTCGGAATGAAATAAAAAATAGGGAGATAGATACTATAACAACTAAGGATGTAGAACGAATTCGTAAAAACATTCATAGTGCAAGATCGTCAAATGGTTTAATACAGGTTCCAAAAAGCGTAACAGAATTTCACAATTCAATTGAAGTAGTCCCCATCGTGACCAATAAAAATGAAAATTTCTTGTTGAGAAACGATAAAGAAAATAACATCATTCTATTTTCTTGTCAAACCAACCTTAATTTATTGTCTTCTTCTTCAGATCTTTACGTGGATGGTACGTTTCAGTATTGTCCAAAATATTTTCTACAATTGTTTACCATTCATGCTTTAAAAGATAATACCTATATTCCCCTAGTTTTCTGTTTACTTCCTAACAAACTCTCTTTCACATATTCTCTTGTTTTTCAATACTTAAAAGAAGAGTGCTTAAATCTAAATATTCCTTTAGCCCCTAAAACCATAACCGCAGATTTTGAAATTGCAATTCATAAAGCAATTTCAGAAACTTTTCCTTTGGCATCTATCCGTGGCTGTAAATTTCATTTGGGACAATCCTGGTATAGAAAAATTCAAGCGGTTGGCTTATCAGTTCCGTATCAAAATAAGTCAGGCCAATATGACGAAATTTCGAAGTACTTGACATACATCTTTGGTTTATCTTTTCTTGACCCTAAAGATGTTGGAGAAGTTTACGCTTTTGACTTGGCTGCAATCCAGCCGGAAAATGACAAACTAAGTGAATTTTGCGACTATCTTGTCGAAAATTATATAGAAGACAACGCGACATTTCCGCCACATATTTGGGCTGAACATTCAGAAACTCTTCAACGAACAACAAATGCTTGTGAACCTTTTCACTCCAGGTATAATAAATCCTTTTACTGTGCTCATCCAAACATAAATGTATTTTTAGATGTACTTTTGCAGTTTCAGATCGACACATACATAAAAATTAATAGTGTACACCTTATACCAAAAGTTCACACCAATGTATTAAAAAAACGAGATTTTATTAAAATGAAAATTAAAGAGCTAGAAGAAAATATAATTACAAAGTTTGAGTTTGTTAAAACAGTTTCGTATAGGTGTAAACCTAAGGTTTAGGGTATTTTTAGTTATTATTGTACCTTTATGTATGTTATGAAAGATTGAACCTCTTAACCTATAATCTACATAAAAAAATGTTAAGTGCAAAAGTTTATTTTATTTATGTTAACTAGATATTTTACGTTTAATACATTTTTATCCTTTTTATGTGTATCTTTTTATTTAAATCGATTTATTTCCAAATATATAAAATACAAATAATTACCTAAACTTTTAATCGGTACATTGATTTTTAAACTATATTTCAAGAATTTTAGCACAAATTGGCAACGTTGCGGCGCAGTTTACCTGAAATGGTGTTATTAATTAGTAAACACCTTTTTTCGAGGTGGGATGCAATTCGGATGTGACCTTTTCTTGGCCAGGTAAAAGTTGAATTTTTGGGATGCAATTCGGATCTCGCCGAGTAGCCTGGCGTCTTAACAAAGACTAATTTTATTAAACTGAATATAGCAACACAAATTCATCTAGTTGTTTGTCTAAGATTATGACGTCAATGAGATAACCTTTCAACCTTGGCCTATTAATAAAACAAATATGGACTTTTAATAATTTTAACACAAATTCATCGTAGGATGTTAATTTTAAACCACAACAGGTATAATTTTGCAAAATTATTTCTCATTAATATGATATGCAAACGAGCCGAAGAAGTGACATCCATTTTGCATCTAAATGAGTGCAAATGTTCGTTAGACGCATTATTTCAGACGCGTAGGTTGATGCGCCCGGACTATGGTGAGAATATTTCCAATTTAGACAGAGTGGGCCACAGAGTGATATCGCAAATGATGTCATTAACGTTTTAAAACTCCAACGCCACATCAGTCATCATACATGCAGCCGGGGAATACCATGTCTTCAGACAGACGTAGAATTGTAGAGTTTATCGAGAATATTGGTAAATAGTTACATTGATTTTTATGAGGACAAAAGTAAGGTTATGAAACAAATAGAGAATCTCAGTTTATCTAGTGCGAAAGAAGTAGTACAGACGTGGAACAGTCTTCACTGGGTGTCTGAAGAGCGTCCCAACCCCTGCATACGTTTGCTGCAAAGTACTTATCCGTTAAGACGTATTCGACCATGTTCAATAGAACAGAAGAAGATATGAAAAATGAAATCAATAATGTCTTTGTCATGCATAATATTAGTATTTGTTTTTGTTTCAATTTTGAAAATTGTAAAACGAAAGTTTGAATCTTCATGTAATATAAAAGTTGATGAATATACAGAGTGTTTCAATAAAACCCATGTTTTTCAAAAAACTTTATTTATAATGGTAATACAACATTAGAAAACCAGTGGCGGAGGCGTTGTACATTTCGTTCGGTACACGAGTACAGTCCAGAGGCGAGACAGGGGTTTGGATCTTGAGCAAAGTTTCCAGTTTCACAGGGTGTACCATCAAATTTGCAAACATCAATAATGTGTGGAAAAACACCGTGATATTTCTTCAGCAGAAATTCCGCTTTTTGTTGACCGTGAACATAAATGTAGTCTGCAGCATACAATAGTTTGCTTTCCAATATTTCATTTACTTTAGAATATTCTACATCTCCTGAAGAGTATCGAATGCCATGCACATTCCTTTCCAAGTAGGATGTAGTCTTTTTGTCCGCATTTCTTAATGTAGAAAAAGGTTGCGGAGGTAAAAATATGTAATGCGAACGTTTGAAACCAATTTCTATGCTGAGTTCTTTGGCAACGAAAAGCCCATCTACTACAAAACCTTGAATGTCTACGAATGCTACTCTCATGTTGACGTCTGCTCGAACACTAACTCTAATCATCAACTAGTTCAAGCTTTTAACAATTTCGGAGAGGGGGAAGTATTCCATTACGCAAGCGTGAATTATGATGCAATAGACTTTGGTATTTTCGGGAAAGCCTATGTTTGCTCCAATGTCAAGTTTTACATCGACAGTGGACGCCTTCATGCTTTCCTCTTGTTTCGAACAGTCGATAACAAACAATGCCCGTTTCTTAAATGAAGAATAATCCAGCAGGGGGGGCTTTTTTGTGGAGTTTGCGTAGTTGGGATAGAATTCAGTATAGTTAAAAAAGGCTTCATTGTAGTCCGTTTTACCAAAACTCAATTGCATTCTTTCATTGGGCCAATAATCACCATTAAGTGACAGTCTTATACTTTGTACGTCGGCATTGTCAAATAAAGTCGGGTCAGCTGTACTCAAGTTACGTTTGTCGGTTTGAAAGAAAACAATAACAAAACGAGGTCTTTCAACGGAAGTGGATGTTTTAACAGCCCAAACTTCACGTCTTGCTCCTTTAGTAATTGAGGGTAATTCATGTAACTCCCACTTCCTAAATGGAATAACTATAGGTTGATCTTTTTGAATGGATCTCATGAGATCCAATTTTATATCGTCATTAGGAAAGATATGTTTAACTTCCAGTTCAACACTTGTAATGTTAATCTTAGCAATTGTAGTAGAGAGCGTACCAGTGACATTCTTTTCCGTGATATATATGCAATCATTATCATTACGTGCTCGAACTAATCGTATCGTTTGTCGACCACATGTAATCATAGGATACTCGTTGAAAATGTTAAAAATATGTTTGAGGGGTATTTGAAGATTGGAGGATTTGTCGCTGCTATTCAGAATAGGATCTTTCGGGTAATTCCAGCCGGCTATAGCCATATGATTGGAATCTTCTTGGTTATAACATATCATAGCACGTACGACACTCACTATTCCAGGATCCCGAACTGTTTCCATTTCCCTGGCACTTTCACTGTACGTACATAAATCGAATAGAAAGGCTCCAACATTATTTGCTAATTTTACGTCACCAGCTCCGTGTACTTCAAGCGAACCTTTAATGCACAACAAAGTTTCGCTCATTGCAAAGAACGAATCAACTTGATTAATGCTAAACTCCACAATGTCACTGCAATTGAATGACTTTATAAATGGAGCATATGTTCTGTATTCAGCCTTTCGAATTGAATCGTCAAACATCGGCTTACGGTAGATATCAAACATTGGAGGCATGTTGTCGTTTTGGCGTTGACGTTTTCCATACATTGTTGTCACTTTTCAATTTAAAACCCAACGATTGCAGAACCAATTTGTTTGCGAACGTGAGCTGCTTCAGCTTTGATGGTAGCTTATCTAATGAAGTTGAATGCTCTGTAGACTGTCTTTTATGATTGATTATTGGTCCCATTTGCTTCGCGCTCTAAGCTCCAACACCAACGTACTTAGTTCTCCACGAAAGTTTACAGGCTGACCGTCTTGGTCTATAGCGATGACGGTAATATTGGTTATTTCACGTTGTGGTATAACAGGTAAATATAGCAAATTGTGAGGAATTTCGTCTATGGAATATCCTGGATCCACTTGTATGACGAATTCGTATATAGTATGAGCAGGTCTGTTTGCATCGAAGGCTCCAGTGGTAATGTTACATTCGAAGCGGATACTAGATACTTTAATGATTTTGACGGGGAGATCTGACGAGTGTATTTTGTTTGCGTCGAGTATTTTCGGTGAAAAACCCAAAATTTTCCCAAGACTATTATCTTCTTTGAATGAAATTTTGTATTTACTGGAAATTTCACATTTCAATGTATTGTGATTGGGTTTTGGTGAAAATATACCCTCTGGTCTAGTTGAATTGCCCGCACCCAATTTATTTCGGATAAACGCTTCAAGATCGGCAATTTCGTAACATCCTGTAGGAAAATCGAAACTTTGCAGCTTGCCATTGGTATCGTAGTAGTAAAAAATGCAATTTTCAATGTTTGGTATACTGTGATAAGAATGAAAAGCTCGTAGAGCTATTTCGTAATCATTCTTCGGATCGAGCACAATAGGCGTAGTAGGTTGAAAGGTAAATTCATGATTGATGCTGTTTACTCAAAGCAACTGTAACATGGTGACTAATGGAAATTAGGGTGATGTTTGAATTTAAATAATACTACTTGTTTATTCTATTTATTAATACAAAGAAAACAAGTGGCTTGAGAACTCGGAGGACCGTCACAATGCGTCGTCCAATCAGGTCGGCTGTAATGGATGAAACAAGGCAGTCGTATTTGTAGTTCAAAATTTCCTCGATATTCATTGGGAAGTTTATGCCACATATCCAACAATTCCCAAGGTCTTACACACTCTATTAGATGTTCAGTGGGAAAGTGCTTTAGTTCTTCGGCAGTAAAACTACTCAATGTTTTTCCATGGTAGATATGTTGTAGTAATAGTTCCGTCATTGCTGTAGAAATTTCAAACACGAATGTCCGCAATTTATTTGATCGTAGTTTTGATATTGGGTATTGTTGTAGAAAATTCTCACACTCTTTCCCAGATATTCAACAACTTCTTTCGGTGGCTTCAAATTACCAAATGAATCGAAATACTGTACATTGTTGTTTATCTTTCTGTAAGCCACCCAATGACTCCCTCTATTCTTAGAGACATCTAAATTAACCACTGCGCATTCTTGTCTTCGAGGACCGTCTTTGGGGAGAGTGTCTCGCATGAAAACTCCTCGAAAATGTGTGATTTTGAGTAATTTTGCATAATGCGCAATGTCAAAGTCAGATAGTGCATGATTGGGTAGCTTTATCAGTTTTTTTTTAATACAATCCGAAGCCGCCTTTTGGATACTTTTTCAAGTATAGGCCAGATCCTACACGTTCCATAGCCTTATTATGACGTACATCTTCCTCCAATTACTTTTACGCATGCTTTGCGTCAATGACGGTTTTTGCAATCCCAGCAGCACCACCTGACAAAGCTCCAAGTGCCGAAAGACCGGCAAACAAAGGAATAAGTGGTAGGAAACCTCCGGATTTCGCTACAGGTATTACTCGAGGAACCTCAACTTCTTTTTTGCCACCAAATTCTTTAATAAGTGCTTTGGCTGCTCGTAAGGCAAACGTTGCGGTGTCTTTCAAAGATGTTCCTCTCTTCAATGACTTTCCTACTTTTAGAATAACATCTCGATGCAAGGAACGACGTTTGCGACGACAACCCATTCCCAGCTTTCTTTTCACCTTCATTCCGCCTGTTACAAGTAATGCAGCAGTTTTCTCTCCCAGAGAAGCGTCTTTTGATTTGACGCGTGCCCAAGCTTTATCTTCAAGTATCTGATCGGCTTTGTGTCGTTCTTCGAGAGACTTATTCTTCCAGTAAGAAATATCGTGTTGTTCACAAGCTGCGTCCAAGGGGTTAATGCCCGGATCTCCACGATCAAGACGTTTTTCCAATTTTGTATCAGCTAACAAAAAAAACAATTAATTTTTCGCAAAAAGGGTGGGGGTGGTTTACTTACGTCCACAGTACTGATAGCTAGGTAAGTGGAGTTCAATAGGTAGTTTATTGTTGAGAGAATTTAATAGACCTCCTTCAAACACCAACATTAAGAATGATACGCGTAAGTGGTGACACATATATTTAAAAAGTAGTACTACGAAAAACGACACACACAATGAAAATAATTCAACAAGAGCAGACTATACCCATTGAAAATCTGGATTTCACCCCAACGCCATCGATCGGCAAACATGGTAAATTGTTACCAAATTCTTTCCGTGCCATTATATGCGGTCCCAGCGGGTGTGGAAAGACGAATGCCATGCTGGCGCTCCTATTCAATCCAAATGGTGCGAAATTCAAAAATGTTTATGTCTATTCAAAATCATTATTCCAACCAAAGTACCAACTGCTGCAAGAAGTTATAGCACAAGTCAAGGGCGTTGGCTATTTTCCATTTAAAGACAATAAGGAAATAATAAGTCCAGATAAAGCTCGACCAAATTCTGTCTTTTTATTCGATGACGTAGCCTGTGACGGTCAGCAGAAAATTCGTGAATACTATTCCATGTGTAGACATAGAGATATTGATGCTGCATATCTTTGTCAAACATACTCAAAAATACCGAAACAGCTTATACGCGATAATTGTAATGTTATTGTGTTATTCAAGCAGGATGAGATAAACTTGAAACATATATTTGACGAACACGTATCTCCAGACATGACATTTGACGTATTTAAAAATATGTGTTCAAAGTGCTAGTCTGACCGTTATGGCACTTTGGTCATTGTGAAGGATTTCACCTTGAACGATGGCAGGTATCGCAAAGGATTCGATGAATATATAAAATTGTAAGCTGCATCTTTAGTCCACACCAATATGTCTGACGATAAGGTTGCTACTGCATTGCGCAAGAAAAAAGTGTCTGAACTTGCCAGATCGATTCGCAAAAAATACCTGGCATTGAAATTAGGTAAAACGGAGCAAGATGAGTCCATGAATAAACTATTCAAGCCAATATCTAAACCACTTGAAGAAATTGTGCAATCCTTAAAAACATTACAAAAAACAATTACAAATTTAAATCCAAAAGAGGAAATAAAGAAGGAAGAAGAAGAACCTGATGATGTGTTTACACCTTTTCTCGAAACGGAACCGGTGGCCGAAACCAATGAATCCGGCAATATTACACGTTCTGAATCTCCAGAAGAGATGCGCCCCGAAATTTCCCAGGAAGCTGTCGCAAACTATTTGGATCAATATCCTGCCATCAGTCATCAGTTCATTGAAGATTACTTCCAAAAAGATGATAAAATTGATAAAAATTATGGTCCAATATACAATGATGAAATCGGTTGGTCATTAGGCAAACGTCGAATTGCGTTTGATGGAAAAACCGGTAATATAAACATACTACCTGAGAAAAACAAAGGAGGAAGATATGTAATTGGAACACCAGGCTTGTATGAGCTTCTATTTTACCAAGACCCCACTTACAATGATCAAGATTTACAGAACTATAAAAATCTTTTGACAACAACTGAAGTTCATTTAAACACGTTAGATCGTCTTAAGGGGTCAAGTACTGAAAAATATCACTACATCATAAAACCTTTATTCGAAACAAAATCTCTAACGACGACGAATAGATCGTCTCAGGTATTGACTCGACTAAAATCGATTCCTTCAGCAAAAGGAAAAGGCATCGATCGTTCAACATTTATTTATTTATTTATTTATTTGGGATACAAACAGGACAGACCCATAAAAGTATCCACTAATGGTTATACATAATTTTACAAATTAGGTAAAAGAGAAAATATAAATATTATCATACATCTACATTAAATAAAAGTAAATACAAGTATACAAGAAAAGAGAAAAAAGAGAGAACAAGAGTAGGTAATTTAACAAAATTAAGTTTGCAAAAAATAGTCTTTCAGTAGTTTTTTAATCAAATCTGCACTGTGGTAAAAAATATCCATTTCGACAATACTGGACAATTTATTATAGGTATTTGTTATTCTGTGAGCAGGAGAATTTAGAAAATAATTGGTGAGTGCCTGATGAGTGATAAAGGTATAATTGTTTCTGGTTGAGTGGTTGGGAATACGAAGTGTTATGAAGTTTGTAAGTTCAAGGCAATCTATATTGTTATTGAGGATTTTATGAATAAACAGTACATCCGCAATTTGCCTACCATGCTCTAGTGAAATTATCTTTAAATTAGAACGAATACGTTGCCTATCCACATCGGGATAAAATTTTCTTTTACAATATGAAATAAACTTGTTCTGGACTGTTTCTAATTTTGAAATGTAGACCGAATAGCGCGGGTTCCAAATAGTGGAACCGAATGTTAATATACTATTTACATATGCCATATATAATGTTCTAACGGTAAGAGGATTTTGAAGTTCGAAACATGTTCTGTATATAAAGCACAACTGCTGATTAGCTTTTCTAGTTATATTACAAATATGCCGATCGAAAAGTAATTTAGAGTCTAAAAGAATACCAAGATCCCTGACAGTATCTACAGCGTGTAATACGCTATTAGATATTTCATATGTATTGTAGTTCAAGTCTGAATTACAACGAGAAAATTGTATATAATTACACTTTGAGACATTTAAAAACAAATTATTTCTCAGACAGTAGTCGGATAAATTGTCTAAGTCTTCTTGCAATCGAACTCTGTCGTAAGCACATGAAATTGAGTGATATATTTTCAAATCATCGGCATACATAACAAACTTAGCAAATTGAAAGCAACTAGAGATGTCATTTATATATAAATTGAAAAGTAAAGGACCTAAATGGGACCCCTGAGGTACTCCTGAAGTAGTTACCACAGCCTTAGATTTAAAAGCACCTAAAATTACTTGCTGTGACCTATTTCTGACATATGAGTCGAACCATCTTAATAAATTACCATGTATACCGACTTCACAAAGTTTTGAGACAAGGACGGAATGATCTATTTTGTCGAAGGCCTTATTGAAATCAGTGTACACAGAATCGACGTTATGCCTATAATTTAAACTTTTAAGTATGTATTCAACATATAGGAATAAGTTTGTATCTACCGAACGTTTTTTCATGAAGCCATGCTGTTCAATGTTGAGTATGTTTTTTACGTCATGATAAAGAAGATCAAAAATGATACTTTCAAACACCTTACTAAAGATGTTTAATTTAGAAATAGGTCTATAATTTTCAACTTTATTCTTGCTTCCAGATTTATGAATTGGTGTAATAAAGGCTGTTTTCCATGTATCAGGAAATTGACCTGAACTGAGAGATTTATTGAATAGCAAAAATAATAGCTCTATTAGCGATTCCTTACAATTTTTAATAAAATCAGTAGGTAATTCATCTGGTCCAGGACCTTTATTGGGTAAATTTTCAATTTTTTTATCAATAGTTTCACGAGTAATTGTGTAGTTATAATGATAAACCTATGGAGTATATTTATTGGGACGATGTCAATGAATTGGTGTATCGTTTGAAGTTGTTGATTGCTTCAAAAGAGGCAGGTAATACGACACACGACAACGAAATAGTAGCAATTATCAATGAGCTCAAGGAGGCTGATATAATAGAATAATACAAGTTGAAACTTGTTCATTTCAATTATGCCAGTCGATAAATTCGGACATAGACATCAAACGCCCTATGCGCATTCACCAGGAAAAATTACGTTTCCTCATACACCCGACGGTAATATTGATA
>CAJUYG010003716.1:0-19888 GCA_910591675.1 Galerucella calmariensis | reverse complement strand
CGTCCAAATGTGATAATGCTCGGCCTCATGTTGCCAACGTAGTGAAAAAAAATCTGGAACGAAAGAAATGGAGGATATTAGAGCATCCACCATATAGTCCGATTTATCGCCTTGCGATTTTCACATCTTTGGGCCACTAAAAAAGGCGTTAAAAGGTAACCGTTTTCAGTCGGACGCAGAATTACAAAACGCTGTGAAAGAATTCTTCCAGCAGCAGCCACAAGAATTCCATAAGCAGGGTATACATCGGTTGGTGAAACAGTGGGATATGTGCCTCAATTGTAGTGGTAGTTATTTGTAACTGTACTTGTCAATACATTTTTCCTGGACCAAAGATGGGTTTCAATTGAACAAGCCTCGTAAATGTGATAATAATGATGTCAAATGTTAATTGTCGAATGAATTTTGAAAATTTGCAGCAAATAGGTTTTTAATTTTGTATGCAATTAATATTGCCTGCAATACAGTTGCTTCAAAAACGCTGTAATGTGAGATTGGTTTTATAGGATATAAAATATCGATTTTTATAATATAAATGTTGATGGCACTGAATTTGCCTTAGAATGGGGACAGGGTAATATTAGATAGCTTGAAGAAGTAACGAAATATTATAAGTTGCTTCTCACTACTGTATTTAGATATTAAAAATGTTTGAATTTTAACACTTTACGGTCTGAGATTTTCAATAAGCTTTGCATTAAAAGGTGAATTTATCACAATTTCCCAGTACACTTCGTAATATTTCATTATATTACACCAAAGACGGTTTTTTTTTCAAATTTCCATACGTGAATAAGGCCCGGTTTATCAACAGCAATTTATCCGTCAGTTAATGCTTAACTACCAGTTATTTTGGAAAGGTCGGTTTATCAACAACAGGATAACTTTATCCGGTAGATAAAATGTCAAATATTTATCTGTCAGTTTCAACTGGCGGATAGGACGATATATGGAGGCTTAGGTCTCACTTTATTAGGTATAGTTAAAATAATACCCTTCTTGGTGTGCGTCATCGATTGTGACGTATATCCGGATTTTCGGCATGTCGTTTATTTTATTTGTTATTTTGACATAAAGCTAACCTTAAATTTGATAAATAAGATCATCAGGATTGCATTTAGCCAAATTCGAAAAGGCTATGCAATTAATAATTACCAGCTTCTTTTTCTAACTGAAAATACTTGAGAACTTTCAAAATACTGATGTTTTTCCGTGTATTCATGCATATTTTTGTATTATTCATATAACTAAAACAATAAGATTAATATTCACTTCTTATAAATAATATTTGACCGTAAGCAACAAAGTACACACCTGACAAGAACTGTCAGTGTGACAGTAGAAAAAGACGTAAGACTTATTGCCGATACGAAAGTAACGCCTTCATAGTATTTTAAACTCTCGATTGATAGGTTGAGCTTGAGCGTAATCTAAACATCAACCAATCAAATTTTTGTAAGTCAAAGATTAGGGTTAACGTTTGTAATACATTTAAACGGTTCATTATTGTGATATTTTGATTAGGATTAATCACAGTCCTGCCTTTTTTTCCATTTCTTCCTACGTAATGTGTTAGAAAGACATTAACAATCGATGACGCACACCAAGAAGGGTATTATTTCAACTATAGACTTGTGTTGTATTGATTTCGTTGTGGTGTTGTATCAAATTTACTTGGGTTTTGAGCAAAGTAAAAAATGAAAAGTACTAGTACTACTTATAAGAGAGGATGCACGTTCACAGCAGAGGAGAGAAATTTGCTTCTAAAAATTGCAAATAAACATAAAAATGTTATAGAAAATAAAAAAACGGATGGGGCAACATGGAAATCAGTTCCAATATTGACAGAACAGTCTCTTTTGTCATCCTAAATCTTGCATGAAAATCCTGGTCATCCCACTTTTCGAAGTTGTCCACTCTCTACCTAACTTACTTTCGTACTCAAGTACTTGCACAACATCCTCGTCCTCGTCACTATCCAGAATATAATCTTTCAGGAAATTCATATTTATCGACAACCAAACACTCATCAAGAAAGAAAGATAAAAACACATAAACCTTGAGATAAACATTCACCATTAACCTGACAAAAATATATCGATTGATGTGACATGACCTTGTTCTTATAACAACCAATGAGATTTCTCACATTCATTCGTCAGCATTGCCAACTTTCATTATCAGTTATAGTTCATTTTAAAACCAGGAGGAGTAATTTGAAAAGCCTTACTCAAACCACTAAAAGTTACCAGATTAGTTACTAAAGGGTGTGTTCCGAAAACGTAATCAACAGTCGTGTTCCAAATATATTAAATATGCCTTGATAGCAAAGACATTAGTCATAAGTCGATTTCTGCTCTGATCTGCAGTATATTTTTGAGATGTACCTACGCATTAAACAAAATGTAAGACTTTTTCCAACAGTTATCTTTATGTTGCCGTATTAAGTGCAATAAACCACTTTTCAAATACTTCTGAGATTTTTCTACCAAACCCATTCTTTTCTATATTGTTTTATATCTTCCATGGCATGTTCTTCCGATGAACTTTGACGATTTCTTCCCAAATATGTATATAACAAATAAATAGTACCTACATTTGACTCGTCAAAAGGTGACACAGATAAATTTAATTTGTTTCAAGAAAGTCTGAACGTTTCTTTGAAGCTTGCAAAATTTTGTCGAGCACAGATAACATTTTTGTTCTTCGAACGACATATTTTATTCACTCATCACAATTTTTCAAAAGTATTCCACCAATATTTTCTGCACTATATAATGTTCTTCTACATCAGTATTCCCTTAATACTCGCTAAGCCGACTGCTACTTAAAAAAATCTTAAGTAATAATATACCCACTGCTTGAGAATACTTTTGGTTTTTCATCCAATATTTATTTATTTATCTGTCAGAACTATCAAAAATGAAAACTATCAGCTGATGTCAATATCAAAAAGTGTGTGAAACTGGGCTGAATCTGACCAATCAGAGGTCTACATAATTGCCAACTTAAATTCAAATCACTCCTCCTGGTTATTCAATGAGGTATAACAAACTAGAGAACAAAAACGAGTTGATAAACCGCTTCCAAACAAACTGGAACTTTTTCTGTTGGTACTTTTATCCGACGGATACTCAACTGATGGATAATATTGGATATTGATAAACCGGCCTTAGACTTAAGAACTGTCGGATAGGCATTAGTCTGACATCTTAGAGAGAGACCTTTAAAAGAATTTGGTATTCGCCAAAAATATGTAAAGCTCTAATAGTAAATTGACTTAACCAAGAGTTACTAGAAAAATGTTGGCAACTCATTATTCTAGTGATAAAAATAATAATGTGTATTTATTGAAGTTTATAAGGAGAAAATAGTACATTATTCAATTGTCACGGTCAAACTTCGATTTACGCATGCGAATATTCCAAACCTTGCCGCGAAATTCATTCACATTCAACCGTGATAAAAATACTTCATTTTACCGGATTTTCTACATGCAACAAAAATTTGCAATGTGCGTTGTCAAATCAGGGCACAATAGATCTTTCAGGGGTCAGTTCGAGAACGTCACACTGGTTGAAATTTTTTACTTAATTGGTGGGGGTAAAGGGCGATCGTAGTGCGACGCTCCATCGAATGAGTTCTCGAACGGATTTACCTTCTTGTGGTTGTTAACTATAACCATACTTTTTTAAATATTATCGTTCAACTTTTAAGTTTTTCTATTTTAAATGTAGAGTAGATAATATGGATAAAAACGTGTCGCATTGATTGCGCTTACATTGGGAAAACAGTTGCTTGAAGGGATAGGTACTTTCGCTTTCCGAGTCGGATAATGAAATGAAAATCTCTTTAATATCCCAAGTTGAGTCAAAGTTGCAACCGCGGAAAAGAACACATCCAAGGTGTAAAGATTACTTTGAAGGAGTTATTCCCAGCCATAAGTACTTTTAGGAGTTTCAGATGAATTTTAGAATATTTATAACTAGCCTAGGTCTAACATGAATGAATCTGGCGTCAAGAGTTTTAAACAAAAATTTTAAAAACCCTTTAGGCACGCCAATCTACCACAAATAAGCTTAATAATATTTTGAATTTGAATAGGAGAAGGAAATTAATTTATTTTTAAATTAAAAATTTAATAAACATTCATAGTCATACATACCAATCTAAATTCTAACCACAAAATATTTAAACCAAACTGACAGGTGCGATTTCTAACCGAGTCGGGACTGGTGTAATTTGAGCGTCGGACTGTGGGGGAGTACACAACAAGAAGACGCATAAGAGTTCTCGGACATTGAAATTCAATATATACAGATAACAAAAAGAAAGCACGACCTTGTGTGCTTGACAATTTTTACTCAAAAGGTGTCGTTTTACCGTTGATTACTTATTTATCAATCAATGGTTTTACAGGCTGTTTTAAAATTTCTGCGCACTCGCTTGAGACTACGCGACCAGGCGCCATTCGAAAAAGACAGATACGAGGTAAATCCTAATTATGGGAAATTATTTGATTTAAAGAAATCTATTGTAGAAATTCAAATAGAATTTCTACACCGGGTGCAATTAGAAAATATGTTGACTTTATTCTTGTTTTGAAAAATATTGGCAATTTATATAAATTATATGTCAAAAATAGCTACCATTATGCCATTATTGCTAACTAACTTTTTAGAAATTTTGTTTTAACCGAGGAATGGAATGAAAAAATCATAAACATAGACGTATATCCGAGCGTATATCTGATAATACTTAATAACTAATACAGAATGATCAGCGAATGAACATTTGTGTTGATATAATCATTATAAAAGAAATAACACAGTTTAACATCAACTTGGGACAAAACGAATACAAATGAACAATTATTTAGATCAAGTCCATTTGGAGTGTACTCTGTAGCGTTGTATTGAATAAATAAATAAAAATAATGGAATATTACCAAACAAATAAGTATTATGTACATTCTTAAAAATTAATAAATACTTGAATAGTTATAAATTTTTCAAGATTTTCAATTTAGGATGTTCTTTATTCTTTCTAAAGGTCCTTAGTGATGAATTTGCAAATTTCAGTGTATAATAGATTCGCACCCTTGTATATAAGGACAGCAGGTATTCCCATGGGAAGTTTGGGAAAGGATGCGGAAATGCGATAGTAGACAACTTGGTCTTCAAGTTCATTCCTGTTGCTACATCATATTGCACACATGAAGCATTGAAATTTTCAGTGAATATATTTTCTAAAGAAATCAGATATTCACAGAAAATTTTTGGAGGAACTGTCAATCCTCCAAACCATCCCTGCTTACTACCTTCATAGACTTTTTTTTTCGCAGAATGATGTGGATTGGTCACAACTTTCCATATTGCAAAAGTTTAGGCAAATATCGCATTTGTGTTTAACAGAACACTTTTGCAAAAAATATCCACCCACATAAACCAGGGCATTTCCTTCTTCTGTGGACAAATCCTGATATTCTTTCCTTTTTATGTCCAATATTGGCTGACCATTTTTTTTCTTGGCCGTCGTAAACAATGATCCTCCCTTTTTCAATAAATCTGATAATTGTTTATGAATTGCAGTATTGTTTCTACACGAATCCGCGCAACAATAATTTCCATAAGAAAGCATCGCACACAATCAAAAACACAGCAGATAACGTTCGCACAAATTAAAATTCAAGATCACTTTCTTGGGCGCACCCGATACAACGCTCTGCTACACCACCGTGTAAGTCAAACAGAACTGAAAAATCAATAAATCCCACATCAGATGTGGGTTTTGCCGGTGAGGCGGTGGGTGTCGGCAGGAGGGGGATTCTCGCATCGTCCAGAGAGTGGCCGGACTTATTGGAATATATAGACTTTGATACTAGTGCGATGTTCTCGAACTTAGCCCAGGTCTCAGTGAATGTCACCCAAAAATACATACTTATGTCAATCCATTTAATTTGAAATGTGCACTCACTCCTCAGCTTTGAGACTAACAAATTATTTCTTGCCTAATTAGCCAGGCAACGTGCACTACTGCGTGTAAACTGTTTTTATTATTCTTCTATTATTTTTTCTGGTTCCAGCATATTGGCGTAGGTACTTCTCTTCACAAACTCCACGCTGCGCTGGCGTCATATACACATCATGTGCCTTTCATGGGTCGCACTGTTATTGCTCATTCTTTTATTTCATTCCAATCAGTTTTTTTATTTTTGGTTATCTAGTTTGCTGAATTAATTTGTGCACTGTTGAAATAAAATCACGTAGATAGAATTTAATAAAAAATAAAATGATAAAAATTTTACTTGAAAAACAAAAGATTTATTAATACTTAAATCAATTTAAAACTAAATTTAAGAGGGTAAAACCATGAAATTTTATGTAGATGTTCATGCAAAAAACTAAAAAAATAAGATTTAAATTAAAACTTCCAAAGATAACCAACTTTCTTCCATGAATTCGCCACAATGTGTGCGTCAAGCCCTGATCACAGATCACCTTCTGGTGATTTTTGTAAAATTATTATTTACAGTTGTCAGAACCAAACATGAGCCCCGGAAAATATGCGAACTAAAATAAGGTCATCGCAAGCAGCCAATCAAGAGCCAATGTTAACGATTGTCCATTAGTAATTGTTAAATATAATCGAAATAATATGACCGAGTTATTTCATGAACATACATCATTTTATTCATTCTGTATCAGTGTTGTCAATGCGAGGATGATTATCCGATTTTTAGACAATTTCAATTTGGATCCAATAGTTTTTCGAATATTTTGTAGAAAGGATATATAAAATGGCTATTGTTTTTGGGGATTTTCCATATTGACTGGGGTCGAAGACTTTATTTAGATAACCAATGTGTCCTTTTGGTAATTTTGACAAATTCTGATAATTTGAATAGTAAGTTCGGGTAATTTTCATTTTTGCATCGGTAACACTGGACTATAACCAGTTCATATTTTGTTGCTTTTCATAGAAACTTGACCCTTCTTTTTCATGACAATAATACAGTCATGTAATTTGAAAATATAGACATTTAGAGCAAACGGTAGTTTTAGTTTTGGTCCAATATACATTTTTTTATTGATATTACATTTTTAGCAAGTTTGACTTTGTTTACATATCTCTTAACAGTTGACATTTATGGTATCGATATTTGGTTATCGATGCAAAATATCGAATCGTTACTACAAAAATACAACTACAGCGACATGAACACACCCACCAGGGCTCACGTTTGCTTCTGCCAACTGTACATGAGCTTGTATCACATGTCTAAGAAAACAAGTTAATTTATATTTAATATTATCTGCCGTTCTCTGACTGATTACTATGGAAATTTTGACAAATGATTGAAAAGACTGCGCAGCTGACTATTCCTAGCTTAAATTTAATCCTAATCTTAAATCAGTCTGTTTGATATTGCATGAATCCACCTTAAGGAAGATGGCCACCTTTCAACTAAGAAATTAATTTCTCCCATTAATTCGAAACAACGCATGCGTCAAGAACTTACCACAGATCATAAACTGGTGATTTGTGTTAAGTTATTGTTTACATCATCTTGTTTGGAATTTTTCCATAGTTTACAACAATATTTTAAACATAAATAAGTTGCTTCACGTTCAATACTCAAATTCAGTTATCTGACAGCTCGATTACTATTGGAAGTTTTGACAAATGATTGAAAAGACTACGCATGTCCAGTTGGTTTATTAATTACTTAATATATGTTGCATAAACATCTGAATATTCCTATCTTAAATTCAATATTAATCATAAATTAGTTTTAGTTAGTTAGTTTAGTTGATGTTGCATGAATCCACCTTAAATTTTTTATTCAAAGAAAAATTATTTTAATCATTAATTCAACGTGACAACATTCTCATATTATCTATCACGTCTATGGATTTTTTTCTCACACACATCATAGCCAAAAAGTTAATATATTTATTGGGATGCCACATACAATTCCGAATTTTCTATTTCTATTCTATATCTTTCTGATTCCTTCGTTAAATAATAGTACAGAAAATGTCAATTATAACTATTTCGTCGAATCATAAATATTTGAAAAGTAGGTAATAAACAATACAATTATTAAATAAATATGTTCGTATATATATGCTTATCAATGGATTAGACCTGAAAATGATACCAACAATACCAAAGATGATGATGATGATGATATTAAATATTTGTTCATTCTAAAGAAAATATGGCCAAGGAACAGAAATAATAGACACAGCATTTTTTTGCACTTCTAGCTGTGAAGTTGACAGTTATTGCTTCTTCCAGCCAAGTGAGAAGTTGAATTTCTCTATTAGTGGTTAATAATTTTCTATTATTAACCTAGGTCAGTAATGGTCAATTTTAAATATTTTTAGAATTCAGAGAATTCAACAAAAACTATATAATTGTATATAGGTAGGTACACCATGGTGCTGAAGACATTTTTCATAAACCTCGCACCTTATTCCGCTCGGTAAATAATAATAGTCTTCACCACCTTGGTGTATATTATACTATCAATTATTCTCAACTGTAATTTTAAAATAATAATAAAAAGCTTCTATTAGCAATAACTCTCAACTGTTTGACAATAATGACAATTTAATCGTTGATCACTGATTTTATTTATCTAAATTGTGTCAAGTATAAGGGAACTGTTATATTGCTGGTACTGTTATATTGCTGGTACCGTTATAAGCATTTCACAGAAAAAATTGTCAAAAATAACGCATCGGTTAAAACATATGTAACTGTAGATGTAACTGGCAAAGTTCCTTTGGCAATTCTCTATTTTATTAATGAATTGCCACATTTTCCAAATGTTAATGATGATTCTAAGTTACACAGATGAGCTAAGTGTGACAATTCACCTACAAACGGTTGTAGTTTGAGCTCTCGACACTCAGAGTACAACTTGATGGCACAATAAGAAATCAAATATAGTCTACGACAAATTATTTAAAATGAATTACAGCTTTGACAACAAATATTCGGACCTGGTTAACGTATTTTTTGCGCGATCGATCTTTTTTGTTTTTTTACAGCATCGGTTTTCAGGTCGGTAGGTTGTGTTTACTGTTTTCTAAGTCTAACACGTCGGTAAGTGATTTACTTACCGTTCAGACGTCGGTAAGTAAACTACGTCCTAGCCCTACATACATTCAAGTGGTCCTAAATAATATATTACTTCATTCATTACACAAAAGAAACAAAAAAATAAGAAGATTGATATTTTTTAATAAACAGAATCGAACAGAACAATATAAAAAGTAATGAATAGCATGAAAACAATTTCACCAAAATGCAAATTATATTTTAAACTGATCGAGAAGTATAAATGTCACTTTTGACATTTTGTTCATTTCGAAGAAATTTAAATTATTTTATTCGAAATTCGAATATTTCAATACGATCGCGCAAAAAATGGTATAAGCATTTCGAACGTTAAGGGTAATACCGGTGTCCAGCAAAATTGGAGGCTTCGCTAAGCTCAGCCTCCAAACATTGCTGTCGACCGGTAAACAACCCTTACCGTTCTTGATACTTAATATACTATATAATATATTATGGTTAATATTTCAACTATAATAAGAATCACTATTTATTACTTTCACAGGAAGATTACACCTATGCTGTCAAATAGGGTTCCAGGATTAGACTGCTGAGATTGTGCCGTTTGATGATAGTTGTATTGGTGTAATGCAACGTTTTAAACGAATTTTTACATTTAAATACTTTGGAAAATGTTACAGCTAAACTGGTTGAAAAATAATAAATCAGATTTCCAGTTGGTATAATGTTTTCATACAAAATTACGTGTATTGGAGTAACATAATCATGGTCTAATCCATTGAGAAAACTGTAATTAAATTAAGAATAATTTTAAAATTTGAGCTTCGATTCAAAATGAAAAAAAAATCAATAAAAACGGTTGTGAAATGTGACTAAAAACGAACATAATTCAGAGCGTTCAATTTCATTGTATACTTGATATAAATAGTGTACATTTCTTGCTTAGATTTAATAATAGAAAGCTGGAAGACAATCTTTAACAGTTGAAAGTTCATAAAATACGCAAAGTTGATCATTTTTACCAATATTTTAAAAACCGGTATGAAAGATAACTTATACAATATTCGAATGGTCAATTTTACAATATTCGAATGGGCAATTTTACTTTAAACATCACTTCAATATATTTTTGCATGATTCTTGACAAGTTCAAAGTATTCATTTTTTCAATTACTAAGTAAATCTGCTATTTCAGGATTAGCTAAAATATGCTTTCAAGAACAGTTAGGTTATGTTAGGTGTGTTAGGTTAGTGGGTCTATAAGGCCCTCCACTGCGACTCGCAAGAGTCTATTGTGGCTCACATAGGATTCTAGAGAGGTTGAAATTTCTGTCCTAGGTCTGCGCCACAGCCTGAGGGCGTTTTTTAACCGTCTGTGTACCAACAACAGTCTGCTCTTAACAGTTACTTAGAAATGATTGGCATAAGACCTAAGATAAAGAAGGAAGTTTTGCGATATAGGTATAGCGGGCAAGCTATTTAACACAACTAATATTCAGAGCTTCACGTCATATACAGGGTGAATCACGACCAACGGGATGGAGGTTTATATAGAAACGGTGAAAGTTTTAAAATATTTTTCACTTTAGTAGTTTGTACATTCATATAGGCTACATTTTAAAATTATTTTGAAATATACAGGATGTTCCAATAAAAGTGTGGCGTATCAAAGTTATATTTTTTCTTATGGCACACCCTATATTTTATTGCATTACCTGATGGCCTATTATACTTTTCGTGCAATTTACAATTTTCTTAAATTTTATGGTAAATCTATTTTAAAACATATATGTAATTCTTTTTAAATTTTAAACTGATGATCTGTAAAAAAACAGTGAAGTTGCCAATAAATATGCACACTTGTAGTTGCAGAGGTACACTAGCTCATTTTTTACCGATAAGTATTTGAGTACATAATAAAACAAAAACACATTTTTAATAAAGCAAATACATAAATACGAGTACTACAAAACGAACAACAAATTATCAAAGCAAAAAATGAAAAATTACCATAATAAATGTTCAAAATGCTTGCCATCTTGTGCAATGCAACACGTGATTCTAGCTTCCAACGATTTACCTACATTATTTAACATATCGGGTGTTATAATCGCGAAACCGTTCGAAATTCTCAATTTCATATCGTCTGGAGTAGTAGGGGGTATAGAATACACAATATTTTTAATTTAACCCCATTCGAAAAAAGCTCAGTCAATTCGGGTGACCTAGCTGTCCAATTAAAAGGACTGCCTCTACCTATCCATTTATTTCTGAATTTTCTATTGATGTAGTTCCTAATTGCACGTTAAGAGTGGACAGGAGCTCCGTCCAATTGTAGCCACATTTTCTTTCGGATGCTGAGTGGTAGGTGTTCAAGAAGAATCCAGAAGTCTTTTTTAAAAAAACTCCAAAATTTTCTACCATCTAGGTGTCCGTAAAAAAAATACAGGCCGATAACATACTCGCCCACAATACCTCCCCGAACGTTTACACTCCATCGGTGTTGGCGATCAACAGTGCGGAATAAATGTTTGTTTGCTGTTTCGTAATAATGAAAATTATGTCTATTAACTAACCCATTATTGTGGAAAGTTGATTCGTCAGTAAACAAGACATTATTGAAAAAATCAGGAACTTCTCCAACTTTATCCAAAGTCCATAAACAAACATTTAAACGTTTATCATAATCCTGTTGTGTCATCTGCTGGTGTAGTTGGATATGATACGGATGGTATCGATTTTTCTTGAGTATTCTACACACTCATTTGACTTATTCCTAATTTACTTGAAATATTTCTATTACTGGTATTAGGATTTTCCGTAACCGACAGCAGTACATCAAATTCGTTGGCGTTGTAGCCAGTAACTAGTTTTGGTCACCTTCTCGTATGCAACGCTACCAGTATCACGAAATCTATTGATCAGTCTTTCGAGAACTTCCTTCTTTGGGTGAATTCTATCAGGGTAATTTTGAGCATAAACTCTAGATGCTAGGAGACAAGTTTCTGAACATTCCCCAATCCAAAGTATCATGTCGACTCTTTCGTTTAACAGGTACTGCTTCATTTTTTGTAGCAATAAAATTTAAAACTAATGCAAGATTCTTCAGAGAATTAACAGAGAAATGTTATAAAATGACATGTCAATAAGTTAGGTACCGATGAGATTTGTATGGATTTTTTGTTTTAAACTCGATTTTCCATACAATTTAAGAAAATTGTAAATTGCACGAAAAGTATAATACCTAGGTATAGGACACCCTTATACCATTCGAAAGAGGACATTTTTTTGAATATGGTGAATTATCAAAATACAGGGTGTTCCATTTAAATTAAGCCCGATATTACCCATTGAAAAATGCAATAAATAAACTAAAAACTCTGAACACCCTGTGAATAGATATTTAGTACTCAATCGTGAAATATATTCAACAAATGTCCAACTATTTGGATGTAAGAGAATATTCGCTAGAATTTGTTATATCAATGAGTTATTAATTTTTTTCGAAATGTTCACATTTTTAAAAAAGTCAGCATAACTCGGAACCCTCTGTATTTAGGTACAGGAAACCATTATGAAGGAGTACTTTATTTTTTAGGGGCAATCAGAAAATGCAATAAAATATAGGGTGTCCCATAAGAAAAAATATAACTTTGATACGCCACACTTTATTGGAACATCCTGTATATTTCAAAATAATTTTAAAATGTAGCCTATACGAATGTATAAACTACTAAAGTGAAAAACATCCTCAAACTTTCACCGTTTCGCTATAAACCTCCATCCCGTTGGTCGTGATTCACCCTGTATATATAAGTTACTTATCAGTTCTCACAGAAGCAGAGTATGTGAGTAGGTGTTTCATCGTAGAGTTCACATTTTCTGCACATAGATTCACTAACTTTGAGGTATATCAAATCTATAAAAAAGGTAAGAAAAATTGCCGATTTAAAATTATGAGACACATAATTTGAATTGGTAACTTCAACTTTTATTAGAATTCAAAGACAATATATGCGGATAATTAAGCATCAGTCCGAATAGAAATTTATTTTATGAACTTACAACAGCTTTTATCATGCTACGTTCTTGTATATATTTGTTAAATGCTATCGAATCAAAAACCGAATTTGTAAAACGTGTTGTCATCTCTCAGTCCACTTCACATTGTATATTATTCACTTGTTAAGCAGTGACTTAGTTATATTCAAATTCGAAAATAATATGAAAATGGCTTTTGGCGTCCAAATTGTTGAAATAGCCTCCACTCCATATTATGCCTTCACAGTAAGATAGTATATTGATTGGTAAGTGATGAAACGAGATAATTTCATACGAGCTAAGAGTTGTATGTCCAAAATTATGAACGATAAGTTTCAACATACCTAGTTGATCGCGATTAGAATGTAGCCTTATCCACCAAATTATACATCTTTTGACCATGAAATATAGCCCCTTCTGATTCTTTCTGATGCATGCATATTAGTTTCTAGATATTAGTTTCCAAGATTCCTAAGTATCCCTGTTTGGGTTATTGGGTAGGTACTTACTAAGGCTTTGACAGTTTTCCTATATTTTTTTGGTTAACCAAATTTTTGAGATCCAATTTTTTTTTATATGGCTTGGGATCACTTACTTAGCATAAAATCACAAAATGCTGACAGATTCCAGTGGAGCTTCAGACGTCATCTGGAAAAAATGTTTTTAGCCGATATCTCGGGAACTTCGCACTTTATTGCAAAAGTTATTGAAACCATTATCGTAAAGAATAAAATTTGCACCTTTTGATATCCGTAAACTTTGGTAAAACTCACCCTCCACGATTGTTGGACCATTTAATTAACCGGATATTCTATCTCGGTCATTAACTCCTAAAATATTGGATTGATTGATTTTCTGTCTCTAAGAGAAGGGACGTTGTGAAGTATATCTATATATTAGTCGTTGAAGAGTTTGACCATGAAATAAAAAGTTCATGTTCTTTGAAGAGGAAACATCAAGGATAATTGGATCTTCGTCGCCGCCTCCAAAACGCTCGATAATTGGATGAGATTTCAAGCAAATGTTGCGAGATTCTAAAATAATGGTCTAACCCTAAAGTGCAAAGTTCTAGCGATATGTGCCAAAAACGTTTTGGCGAGATGGCGCCCAAAGTTTTATCTGTATCTGTATCTTTTATCTGTAGCATGAAATTTCAACTTGTTAGATAGTTGAGGTTTTTCTAAAGTATACAGAAACCGCTCGTTTGCTCATATCACAGTCTCTTCTATTGTTTTAGGATCATGCAAATGGCATTATTCTTAAGTCTTTTAATGGAAGATACATACTTTTACATTTTTCTTTTCTTGTATTCTTCAACATTCAATTCTGTAGCAGCAGGTTTTTTGTTTGATGATTCCCTCCCTACTTGTCCATATCTTGGGTCAACAGTCATTGAAACTATATGAAAATTTGTATAAAAACGGGTGAATTGTATAGTACTAAAAGACCGGTAACCCATGACACATGTAGGCTTCATTATTTTATATGAAAATCTTTTCCACCATCGAGTTAAATGTGACGAACAAGCAACAAGCGAGGCTATTACCCAAGACCAAACTTACTAATAAACGCAACAAGGGGACATTGATTTAACACAGTCAATAGTAATCTGAGAATATACAACAAAAAGCCATTTTTCGGATTAAAATTAAAATTCTTTGCTTAAAAAAGTATTCAAGATTATACGCTTTTCTATTCAAACTTGATTTACTAAAAAAATAGTTGTTAAATTAGGAAAATGATATGTTTAATTTAATAACTTCGTCACTGACTGTTTTGACATGATTGATGTGGTTGATTTACATTATTATCAATAAATTAACGTAATGAGAATATTGAATTTGTACAAAAACCATGCATCCAATATATCATTAAATCAATCCATTACTGATCAATCCAATTTTAGAAATAAGCGGTTATTAAATCTCTTAGGGCCGCTTTCTCCAAACTTGGTTAACCTGTAGGATAATTCGTAGGATAACCCAACTATACGGTTTCTCGACCACAATATTTTAGTTCAACCCTAATGAAAATTCAACCCATGTGTCCAACTGGTTTAACTCTGTGTGTTACATCTATGTGTTGGCCATGTTACGGTTCGCCCCGAAAGAACAATCAAATTAAGAACTGTAGCTTAGATGCATAAAGGATTTATTTAGTACCTTGATAATGTTTTTAGTTAATAATAATACACTAGGAATACACTGAAAATATTCTTAATCAAGTGGGAGGAACAAATCCTCATTGATTGACATAAATGATTAGTTTATAGGTTAACCTTGGTGAGTCTTTTTCAATGTACTCACGTGTCTTGATTATTTGGGTCATCAGTTAGCCATTTGACCTTGACACCGACTTAATAGGTGAAAGACCTCTCATAACCTTTCAAGGCCAATGTCATAGGTCACTGGCCTAAAACCACCATTTTGTATTGTGCTTTTTCCAAGTCTAGAAGGTTGTTCAACCTACGTTAGCTACGGTTTTGTGGTTTGGAAAAAAAATATACAATCAGGGATTCTCCTATACAAAGTGTTGTACAGGGAGCATGTATGCATGGATTTAGTTCCTGATTTCACAAAAATACATTACTTAAAGGTTCAGACCTTCTTATTTTTCTTCCTTTCTTTTGGTTTTCTTCTTGTTGTCCGTTTTGGATTCTTCTTTATTTGGTTTTTCACTTGTGTTACCTTTTTCTTCAAGAATAAGTACTTGGACTATAATCGTATAGCCTACTTATCGCTATCATCTCATGGTTTGGTATGTATGTATGTATGTGTGTTTTTTGGGGTGACATTCACTGAGACCTAAAAGATCCATTGTACCCCCTTACTTCTACTCAGTTTCTGAGGAGAGTCTCAGAAGCTAGTAGTTCCTTTAGTCCTATTTCCCGGAGGAATTTTAGGATGTCTGCAGGCTTTAACTTAGGCAAATGTTCCTCTTCTATCCAGTAATCTCCCAGGTGCTGTGCTCTAGGATTCTGAAGTGCTGTGCAGTTTGAAAGTATGTGGATGGAGGTTTCTTCTTCCATTCCACAAAATCTGCATTCTTCTTCCTCCACTATTGTGAGCTTTTTCAGGTGCCCATTCAGGCGACAATGTCCCGTTAGGATCCCTGTTAAAACTCTTAGCGCAGTTTTACTTTGACTTATGCATTCTTTTGATCTCAACAGGTTGTAGTCACCCAGAAGAGTCTTTGATTGTATAAGCCCTACTAGATCTTTCCAATAGTCAGATCTTCTCTTTTTCTCGGCTCCACTTATTTCTTCCAATATTACATTGGGGCTGATTCCGCAAAAGGGTTCAGGCCCCCAGAAAGGTATTTCAGTCCCCCTCTTTGCTAGTTCATCTGCTATTTCATTTCCTTCTATTCCAGTGTGTCCTGGAATCCATAGTAAGGTGACTATTTTGTTCTCGCCTAGTTCATTGAGTTTGTCTAGGCATTCCCACACCATTTTGGAACTGATTACACAAGAGCTCAGTGCCTTAATGGCTGCTTGACTATCCGACATTATGATAATCCTTTGTCTTCTGTATCCTTTATCAATATTGAACTGGGCGCACTTTCTTATGGCGTGGATTTCCGCTTGAAAGATACTTGGGGTTTTTCCCAAGCTTTCAGAGTGTTTGGTTCCTGGCCCGAACACTCCTATCCCAGTTCCTTCTATTGCTTTTGAGCCGTCTGTGTACCACCGAATGGCATTCTTTCCAAGTCTGGTAATGGTATTTGGATCTCATTCCTTCTTGTTGCTCATTTCCGCAACGAATTTCTTTGAAAAGTTATACTTGTTCATCATACCGTCTTGTGGCATGTCCCAGGTTGTCTGATTTCTAAGAAGTGAGGAGGTGTTTTTTTTAATGATTCCCTCTCTACTTAGTCTGTATCTTGTTCTCTCCGCAACACTTTCCACCACGATATGTAAAGGGGTGAGGTTTGGTAACTCCAGTTGCTACCTACTAGCTTCCAGCGGACTACTACAACTACAGAGCGGAGTACCATCTGTAGGTAACCCCACCAGGACTTCAAGACATTTGTAAACCCAAGTAAGACTTTTCCAGTTTATACATTGATTGATGTCAATAGTTTAGACCTCATCCTTTCTGTACCGGCTAATTAGTGACAGTAAAACTGAGGAAGTGAAACCTTACGATACAGAATCGGGACTCCATTCAGGTTTTATTATGTAATTTTTTCCATTAACTGAGTCAAGTGTATCTAGGAGTAGTTATAGTATATCTTGTAGAGTCCATCCTATACTGACTAACAATAGCCCAGAAGTCATTATCTAAAACAGATGTTCATCTTCAAGTAAATAGTTATAAGTCAGATAATCTCAAGGTAAATATCACCTTGCAAGCAAAGTTTCTATGTGCTAATAATTATAATAGAATACTTACGTGGAAATAAATGTAGTCCCAGAAGTATACTTTTGTGGAATCTTTCCAGATAAAATGTAATGTAATAAATTTTAATATCAACTTACAAGGCAAGCCAAGCGCTGTCAATAGTGTCACTCTTTTATCAGTACGTTCACACCGAACCATTTGTTTTATACATATAAAATAGATCATTCACTCTATCGAGTAGTTCAATTGCGCCTTACACCTAAACTACATTATAGATCACTGAGTATTCCCTTCGCTAGAGGTGAGATACTTTAAATTTTCCTTGATACGGTTTTACCCAGCCACTCTCTGCATCGAGAAGTCCGGGATATAGTTATAATATTTGAATCAATTCATAAATTTGAGGAAACAAGTTAGACCCTTCTTTACGTTTTGCTACCTACTATTCTGTGGCCGTTTAGGGGAAAAGTAGGAAGCTAACAGCCATACTATAAACTGTACGATTAGTTATGAAAGAAATATGAGATATTTTGGATAATGCAAATGACGAAGAATTGGAAATACAAGCTCCAATACGTAGAGCTCCCACAAAGATCCGCGAAAAAATCAATCAGTTTGACAAGTGGGACGATATTTAATTATTTGATAGATTTCGTTCAAGTAAAGGTTGTAGACAAGATTAAAACTAAAACGATAACTATACTTTTCTTCAAATCCATTCTTTATGATATTAACACTGGCGTCACGGTTCTATACATATAACCAAAACCGGCCAATTTCCAAACACACATCACCTATGGCCCCCCTATAAAATTGATCAGGAGCCGCTACTGGATCACTTTATTGCCAAGGAAAACAAAATATCAGGACTGTAAACTACATCACACTTTTTGTTGCATCTTAGAGATTGGAACGTAATGTCGAAAAAGGCAGTGAAATTAAAAGTGTCCATCCAATAAAAAGAATACAGAAGACATTTAAATTTTTTGAAATGCAATTATTATTATTAGTCTTTTTTTATTGAACTTTTGTTGGTAGGTACTATTGAATTGAATAAATGATGTAATACATTTGGGAAGTTATAGATCTAGCCATGAACCTAACCTACTTTTCTTATGGTTTAATTGTCCCCTTCTCAAAAGTATCACCTGTTCAAAATGAAATCTATACAGGGTGTTTCAAAAAAAGGTAACACCGTCTATAGGATAGGTAAAAAACAGAAAAATAATTGGGGTTGGCTTAGTGAAATTTTTTTCTAACGCCATCCGTTTTCAAGATAAAGGGCGTTGAAGAAAATGAAAAATTACACATTTCTTACGATTTTGCCAAAACTACTGGCACCATTGCAATGAAATTTTATACGAATATGTTTTGGAAGCTGATATATCCCATGAATTTGTTTTTATATCTAACTCTCATAGAGGGCGCTAGTTACACGATTCATACAACGTATTATTCAACATAACTTTTTTAAGGGTAGAATTATTAGTCAAAACTCAAAGTGAACATAAACATCGTTTAATTTTACACCAAAAAGGTACTCTTGGTAAAACTCGATATTATGTACCGTTTTCGGAATATTTTGATTTGAAAATTATGAAGTAATAATCGCTCCTGGTATAAACTAATGATAAAGTTCGCTTTTCTCTAAGTTTGCCATGTAAAATTGACATTTATTGATTGTTATGACAATAAGTCAACAATAAATAGAGTTTTGAAACCTTGTTATTTGTAAAATTAGATATTGTTAAACAAAATGTACTCAAATGTTGAATACACCGACATGTTATTAACTTTAGGCGAGTGTTTAGGAAACTCTAGTGCAGCTTTTACGCGTTATGCAGAAAAGTTTCCTAGAAGAAACTTACCAAGTAAAAAAACATTTAGAGCAGTTGAACGACGTTGTCGAGAAACTGGGAATGTAAGACCAAAGAAAATAAATTCAGGTAGACCAAGAACAACAAGAACAATTAATAAAGAAAATATTATTTTAAATTTAGTTGATCAAAATCCAACATTAAGTGTAAGGAATATGGCAAGACAAACAAATACATCTTCTTCAACTACTTGGCGGATACTTAAAGAGCTGCAGCTACATCCTTACCATTACAGACAAGTTCAAGAACTCTTGCCGGACGATCTACCGGTTAGAGTCGATTTTTGTGAAACATTGCGAGAAAGGACAGCCCTCAATCCAAATTTTTTTAAATGTATTCTTTTTACGGACGAGGCCACCTTTACGCGACAAGGTATGTTTAACTCCCATAACGCACACTACTGGTGTGATGAGAATCCACAAGCCAAAAGGGTATCACATTACCAACACTCATTTAAAGTTAATGTTTGGGCAGCAACTTTAGGTAACAGATTCTGTATCTGTATCTGTAGAGTGGGGAGGGTGAGTGTGTAGGCTC
>CAJUYG010003715.1:172-19077 GCA_910591675.1 Galerucella calmariensis | reverse complement strand
ACATATTGAAAAGTTACGTTCTAAATCCAAACTATGTTGAATGCTGTTGATCAATATGATCGATAAAAATGTCATGTGTCGTTCAACTAATGTGGACAAAAAAGAGATAAAAAGTGTCGATCCTCATAGTCTGGACACATCTTATGGTATTGTCATTGTCTGGAAAATAATACTGCAATGCTCAAAATAAAAATAAAACCTGAGAACTTACCAATTTGGTTGAGTTGATTTCCAACCATATTTTTCTGCTGTGTACTTTCTAAAATAAAAATATTAACAACGCTTGTGCACTACAATTATCCTAATTACAACATTAATAGTAAAATTTAAGTTTATCATCTGTTCTTTGATTTCAATAATTTAGTTTATAACCTAGCTTTTATTATTAAGTATCTGTAATTGTATTAGTAAATACAGGCCAAATAGCCCTGGCAGCTGCTGAGGCCTTTTAAATGAAATATACATAATACTGCAACACTCAAAAAAAAACATCAAAACTTACTAATTTGGTCATTTGCATTTTGGTTAAGTTGATGTTTAACCATATTTTTCTGCTGTGTTCTTTCTAAAAAAAAAATATTAACAAAGCTTGTGCACTACAATTACCTTCTTACAAAAAAAATAGTAAAACTTACCATTATGCATTGCAGCTTTTAAAATAATTTTTGGGGGAAGAGGTAACATAGTAGAACTATCATAGTCACTTTCTGACTCCTTTGAATCAAATATTTTATGTTTAATTCTTCTTCGTTGACTTCCTTCATTATTGGTGGAGTTTAAGTCACTTGTGTGGCATGCCTTCTGTGCATTTAATCGAGCACTGATATAATTTTCTAAAAACGAATTGACAATTACCAAATAATGCATAACTTTAAATGAAAAAAAGTAATAAGTGTAAGATAAGTCAAGATATATTCTCAAAAAGTATTCCTTCCAGGAATACTTGTTTGCGGTGAGTGGGTGGGTAAAATCACAGTGGGGAAAAGGTATCGTAGTTCACCTCTAGCGGTGATATATAGTTGTGGTATTTTGTGATCCCTATACTACAGATAATAAGGTGCGAAGGTTTCACTCTATGGTGGGAGAAAGGGTATGCGTGTGTATGTGTGATTTTTGGGGTGACATTCACTGAGACCTAAAAGGTCTATTGTACCCCCTTACTTCTACTCAGTTTCTGAGGAGAGTCTCAGAAACTAGTAGTTCCTTTAGTCCTATTTCCCTGAGGAATTTTAGGATGTCTGCAGGCTTCAACTTAGGCAAATGTTCCTCTTCTATCCAGTAATCTCCCAGGTGCTGTGCTCTAGGATTCTGGAGTACTGTGCAGTTGGAAAGTATGTGGATGGAGGTTTCTTCTTCCATTCCACAAAATCTGCATTCTTCTTCCTCCACTATTTTGAGCTTTTTCAGGTGCCCATTCAAGCGACAATGTCCCGTTAGGATCCCTGTCAAAACTCTTAGCGCAGTTTTACTTTGACTTATGCATTCTTTTGATCTCAACAGGTTGTAGTCACCCAGAAGAGTCTTTGATTGTATAAGCCCTACTAGATCTTTCCAATGGTCAGATCTTCTCTTTTTCTCGACTTTACTAATTTCTTCCAATATTACATTGGAGCTGATTCCGCAAAAGGGTTCGGGCCCCCAGAAAGGTATTTCAGTCCCCCTCTTTGCTAGTTCATCTGCTATTTCATTTCCTTCTATTCCAGTGTGTCCTGGAATCCATAGTAAGGTGACTATGTTGTTCTCGCCTAGTTCATTGAGTTTGTCTAGGCATTCCCACACCATTTTGGAACTGATTACACAAGAGCTCAGTGCCTTAATGGCTGCTTGACTATCCGACATTATGATAATCCTTTGTCTTATGTATCCTTCATCAATATTGAACTGGGCGCACTTTCTTATGGCGTGGATTTCCGCTTGAAAGATACTTGGGGTTTTTCCCAAGCTTTCAGAGTGTTTGGTTCCTGGCCCGAACACTCCTATCCCAGTTCCTTCTATTGCTTTTGAGCCGTCTGTATACCATTGAATGGCATTCTTTCCAAGTCTGGTAATGGTATTTGGATCCCATTCCTTCTTGTTGCTCATTTCCGTAACGAATTTATTTGAAAAGTTATATTTTTTCATCATACCGTCTTGTGGCATGTGGGAGAAAGGGTAATAATTGATCTATTCGCTAGGCGCTTGGTTTACGGATCTATTTGAATGCTATATCTGTGGTCTTACAAATGACACAATTGACAGCGCTTGGCTTGCCTTGAGCCTTCAATTAAAACAATAAGTGGAAGGCAAGTTCTTAAATTTACCGACACATCTATCGGTAAGTACGGTGTCTACCAAAGCCGTTCTTAAATTTACCGATAGATTGTCGATAGAATCATCCCAGCGTTCTCAAATTCACCGATAGCTCTATCGAACATCCATCAGTTCCACCGGGCTTTAGACTCGATAAATCTGGTAGATTTGGAAGGGGAATGATGCACAATCATCAATCATATCCAATGACAATTAACAATCTTCATTTATTGAGGTTAGTCGTTTTGTTTTGTTAAAAATTTTATACTTTTTTTTTGTTAATAAAAATGGATTTTGAAATGGAATTATCCTATAATGGTGAAATGTTAAAAGTGATGGTGGACCTAAATACGTACGTCATGCTTTTACAAGGTGAAATTTTGTATTGAATTGAAAATTGATAAATTGTAGTGTATATTTATTTTGTAGACATGTCCGTCCGAGAAGAGTATGCAAAAACAATTTACAATCAGATGGAAAGATATGATGGTATTCTTAAATATCATAATAGGAAGTTATTGAAAACACGAATTTACTGCCTCTGACTGTCAATACAGGTACATACGTTGTCAGACAACAACGATGAGGAAATAGAGTACATCATACTGGAAAATCTCCTAATTAATAGGGATAATCAGAATCAGCCTGGAAATTTCGATTTAGATAATATGACAGATGAGGAAATTGAATTGAATTTTCGGTTTGAAAGAGCAGACCTTACTAGGCCTTTAGATGCCTTAAGGGTTCCGGCAGAAACAGAGTCGACGGTAATTATATTTTGTATAAAAATTATAAATACCGTTCAAATTCTCAAAGTAAATTATTGTAGGACTGAAAGCACTTAGCATTTTATTGCGAAGGCTGGCCTATCCAGTACGACTAAGTGATTTCAGCCAATATTTTGGATTATCACCACAATCAATGTCACAAATAATTAAAACAATCATTGATCTAATAATTCAGGAACGAGGAGAGTTTTTAAATGACCTGAATGCTTTGCAGTGGCTGAACAGAAACAGGATGCAACTATATGCACAAGTAAGGATGATAATAATATGTTACTTATATATTTACCATATAAAAATTATCACCTGATGGTAATAAGCATCTGAAATATTTTTAGGCAATTCACATAGCAGGTGGAGCTGTTAATAATTGTTGGGGGCTGCCGGATGGAACAACTCGTCCTATATGCCGACCGTCAATTATGCAGGAAGAATATTATTCTGGTCATAAAACACATCACTGTCTTAAATTTCAATCAGTCCTTTGCCCAGATGGCATAATCGCAAGCCTAAAGGTGCCTATATTGAAAGGAAGCATGATGCAGCAATTCTTAGGTATGCGTTTGTTTATTCCTTTTACTCATTTTTATAGGGAATCTTTACTTTATAATGAATTGGAGCAAAAGGCAGTTTTTGGACCACATGAAAAATATGTGCTATATGACGATTCAGCATTTCCTCTAATGGAATTACTTATAACTCCTTTTCCTGGGAGACCTGAACATTCAATTCTCCACCAGCAACAGTTCAATCAGTCAATGAAGACTATAAGAATAGCAGTTGAGTGGGGATTTCAAAAAGTTGTATCAAATTTTGCATTTGTGGATTTTAAGAAAAATCTGAAAATTTTGTTACAAGATGTGGAATCTATTTACAAAGTTGCAGTGGAATCATTTAAAGCACATAGTTATCCAATACCTTACAAATACAAAGAAGCTTTGACGACACTGTTGAAGGATGGAATAATCGAATATACATCACGACACCTTACATAAATTCAATACTTGTCATAGTTAAGACATCAGGAGATCTTAGATTATGTTTGGATGCCAGATTTTTTAATCTACACACCGTGCCTGAATATGAATCACCACTGACAATTGAGGCAATTTTAGGAAGAATCTCACAAGCAAAAATATCCACAAAAATGGATTTGAAGCACTCATTTTATCTAATACCATTGGCTGAAAACAGCAGAGACTACACTGGATTCCTGATAGATGGTGTAATGTATAGATTTACTGTGGTACCATTCGGGGCACAATAAGCGACATCTGCACTGTTGAAGGTACTGCACAAAATTTTAAATAGGTATGATGAGTTTACATTGCATTGGGATACAAATTAGACATCTTCACTGCGACCTTCGTTAGGTCTATTGTGGCTCACCCCTAGGGATTACAATTCACCCCACAAGCCTGTGCTTCTGACGAAGTCCATGGTTGTATTTGGTGATACTTTTTTGAAGTCGTTCGGCTCTAAGGTACTAAAGCCGAATATATTATTATACCTTACCCTGCCCAAGACTGGGCATAAGCATAGTATGTGCTCCGCAGTTTCGTCCTCCCCCGGTATGTATGCCCAGTACGTGTAGGTTTTTCTCTCCACCCAGGTAGCTATGGTTGATCTAGCAGTGCTTTCCGCAATGCCAAAAAATGGTTCAGGTCCGATGAATAAAGTCTCTGATCCCTCGTTGCCCTCCACTCCTCGATGCGTCGGCACCCAGGTCAAAATGATTCTGTTTTCTTTGCCTAGTATTTCAAGGGATTGTAGATAGTTATATACCATCGTAGATTTTATCCTGTTCGAGCTCAGTGCTTTAAGAGCAGCCTGGTTTCCCTACAGGATGTGTATGTTCTTTTTTACAACAGGTTGATTCATCAGCTCTCTTGCAGCCAGTTCAATTGCGTATACTTCAGCCTAAAAAACGGTAGCGTACCTGCTCAGGTTGACTATGGTTTCCACTCTGGGTTTCCTGCTGAAGACCGCCGCTCCATCACCGTTTCCGGTTTTGGATCCGTCAGTGTAGATTACGTGGTCCGTTTCTAGGAAGGAGATTTCTTCGCTATCCCATTGGTCTCTCGTGGGAATTAGCACCTTAAAGAGCTTGTCCACGTGAAGTTTTGTGACAGAAAGATCCGAGGGCATCCCGTGACTGTGGTGATTTTGTATTTCCCTCATCAATCCTGAGTGATCCCTCAGAGTCTCTCCATTCATTTGCCTCTCCAATGATAGCATTCTATGAGCCGCTCTCCTGGCTTCCTTCTCCAAGTGAATATGGAGAGAAGTTAGTTGCAGGAGGGCTTCCATAGCCATCGTTGGTGTGGAAGACATTGCTCCGGTAATGGCCAGGCATGCAGTTCGCTGCAAGCCTTGCAGCTTTGCTCTGGCTGTCTTTTGCAGACCTTTGGTCCACCAGACTGCTGAACCATACGTGACCATTGCCTTGACCATAGTTTGGTAAATTCAGTAAATCTGTTTGGGGTTTATACCCCAAGATTTTCCACATACCCTTCTGATATTCCAGAGGGATAATCTGGCTTTGTTACTAACTCTTTCCAAGTGGGCGTTCCAGGTGAGTTGTGACCTCCGTCGCAAAAGGAATGCTCACGTCGCCTAAAATTGGCTGGCGGAGTCGCTGTAATTTTTTTCTCCTTGTGAAGGGAATAATTACGGTTTTGAGGGGATTCACAGACATCTGTTCCCTCTCGCACCACCTTTGCACTATGTTCATGGCCCTTTGAAGAATATTAGAAATTATCTCTTCACATTGGCCTCCAATTATTATTACTATATCATCAGCATATCCCTGCACATCTATGTGAAGATAGACTAAAAATAATAAAAAAATATGAAAGACCACTAAATCTAAAAACTCTGCGAGTTTTTCCGGAAATTTCACACTATTTTGAACGCTTAGTACCCAATTTGACAGAAAAGCAATTACCATTGTTAGAATTGCTAGGGAAAATTGTTAGATGGAAATGGGACGAAGAGAAGGAGATGGCATTTCAAGCTATAGAGAAAGAATTTACTGGAAGGATGAAAATATAGATATCATCCGAATTATAGCAACATTTTCACACTAAGAACAGATGCTTCAATATTTAGATTCGCATGAGTTTTAACACAAGTAAATAATAATCAATATCGTTTGTCTCACGGATAACCAAGAAATCAGAAATAAATTACAGCATGAGTGAACTGGAGTTGGCTAGCATTATTTTATGCATAAACCTATTAAGATTCTACTTAATAGGCAACCATTTCATTATAGCAACAGACAACCAGGCTTCGACAACAATTCTGAACAATAAATACGGTACAATAGAGTATTCCTTAGATATAAGACATCTTTCAGGAACAAAAAACGTAGTAGCTGTTGAAATTACGAGAATGGATGGGGAACAAACAAAATCTAACAAGGAATACAGGATAGGTATCAATATCTTGGAGGATGAAGAGGAAACGTATTCTCTAAATAGACTAAAATGAAAATGATTAATAATACCAGCTGTTGGGTGTTGTTGTCATATTTTATTCACGGTAATCTCAAAATTTGCGAACAAGGTTGAAGGTTTCATTGCTTTGTATAAAAAGGCAATGCTTTTCATGAATTTTTAATCCTTTTTTGGAAATAGAAAAATAGTTATGTACAATGGTTTTGAAAATAATAACAATATTTTGATTTAGCATTTACAGTGTAACTTAGTTAATTTGTCATTTTTCATTTATGTACTAAGTTTAATGAAAATCAAACAATTGAATGTCACATTAATTGATGACATCAAAGTAACAGTCAAAATAATTGCCTGAAGGGATCCTGTTGAAAATTAACACCAATCGAAGGAGAAGAAACTCTCTGGTATCCAGGAAGTAAAATTTTGGTTTTTAAGTGAGAGGACTATCAATAATTAAAAAAAATAGTTGTTGATTCTGAGCGACAAAAGAAACGACGGATCCCCATTTTTGAAATTGGTGAGAGATTTTTATTGAGTCTTTCTAAAATCAATACATTATAAATTTCAATTTGAAATTGTCTGTTGCAAACCAATCAACATAAGAGAAACAATAAGAAGATAAAATCGTACCTTATATATATGAAAATTGTCCATGTATATTTTGTCTGTTACAAAATATATTAGCATCCATATCGATTAATCCTGTTTCCAGAATCTATCATTATTTAAATACACCGACCGCAGTTCCTGTTGGAATTGTAAGGTTTAACTCCTTGGAGATTAATTGTTCATCATAATTATTCTTGAATAATTTTCATTTATTCTTATTCTGCCACGTGGAAATCATAAACTTCCTCATAACATAACCTAAAATTGTATTTCATGAATATCTGTTTCTATTTGTATCTTTCTGCGCAATCACGTTTGAAATTTAGTATTTGTAAATTCCTCCATTTCATGTCCTCCTGTTTTATGAGTTGAGCTAATTAAACTATTTACTAATTTTAATGCCATGCTTATTTAATTATCCTAGAAATATTCTGCGGAAAAACAAATGCCTTACTCAGAATCCTGTGTGCTTCCAAATTAATAATAAATAAATCTCAATATTAAATTAATTAACTTCAAAAAAGTCAATGCCATATAATGAGCTGTAGCCGAGGTACATTGAAAGAGCCCAAAGCAAATTAGTTTAAAAAATAACAGTACCGTATTAAGTAATTTTTCTAAAATGAATTTACTGAACAAAACCTATTACCTATTTATTATACTAAGATTAACATTTTAACATAATTGGCTCCCAAAATGGAGCGTTTATTTAGAGGACAATTAGAGGCACAGTAAGAGTTAGAAATACAAAGATTTAAAATATAAAGAACCACAAAACTAACGATGGGATCTGAAAAACTAAATAGTTTAAAAATTAACGAATTAAAAAAACAGCTTGAAAAGAGATATTTTCCTACGGTAGGCCTTAAACTAACCTTACAGGACCATCTTAGAGAAGCTTTGATACAGAAGAATCAAGACCCGGAAATCTATGAGTTTGAAATACACACAAAAACAGAAGAAAAAGGACAAGGAGACAAAGAGGATGAAGAGAAAGGAACAGAAAAACAAGAAGCAAAACCAAAAGGAAATTAACCAATAAATATGGTAGCAATAACACAATTATTATTAACAATCAGTACAGAGCAAAACACACAATTTAATAAAATATGCAAGAAAATGGAACAACAAAAACAAGAGTTTAAAAAACAATTCACGAAACTATACAACAAAATGGAGAAGAAATTGAATACACAAATTCAGGAACAAATCAACAACAAAATGGAACAGGCCAAAGAAGAAATTGCTGAAACAGCTAAAAGAAGATGGGATGAATTCGCAAGACGGGTCGTATCAAATGAGAAGAATTCAGGAGGATTGGAAAAGAATATCGAATTAGGATTCGCAGAAAAAATTGGCATAACCGAACAGAATCTATTTCAATGAAAAAGGGAACTAGAAAGAAAAATTAAAGAAAACCAAGAAAATCAACGAATAAATGAAATTTTTAAGAAAAACATAAATGGTTAAAATTGGAACTATCAAGGAAGCAATAAACAAGAAAAGAAACAATGGGAAGAAAGGATGAGAGAACAAAAACTACATTCACAAGAATTACAAAATAACATGGAAAATAAAATACAGAAACAAATGGAAGAATTGAAGCGGAAAGCCTCTCTTTCCAATAATTCTAATTGTATACCTGGTAAACCAATTATATTCCATTCCTGGTAATTCTAGTGGTAGCACTGATATATTCTCTGGCTCAATGGCAATGGCAATGAAAATGGAAATGGCAATGAAAATAATATGAACAGTTTTAATGAATTTGAAGCACTTTTTCTTCGAACATATTGGGGAGAGAGTAATCGATCATTGTTTCGGAAAAGATTATGCTCTGGTAAGTTTGATTACAACAAAATTTCTAGTATGTATAATTATGCTTCAAGCCAATTTTTAGAGCCACATATAGGAGAAGCAGAGCTTATCATTTTAATATCTAGACACTTCAAACCTACAATAGACGAAACTATAGCCATTCAAAACATTAAATCTTTTGAGCAACTAACCAACTACTTAAATCGTATTGAAATAAATGTAATTGAACCAAATACACCAGACAAAAAAACTCAACAAAATTTCAATTTTTCTAATCACCAAAACAGAAATACAAATTACAATAACTATAAATATAATAATAACAACAATAGAAATAATAGCAATAACCACAAAGCTAGCTACAGGCAAAACAATAATAATAAAAATAACAATAAGCACTTCTCTAATTATCCTGCTAACAATAATAACAATAACAATCACCACATCAATCAACAAAATCAGAGATATTATAATTCTGATATTAACCAAAACGAAAATTATCATAGAGAAAGAAGAAATTCTGATGGAAACATCAGAAGAAATCAAAACTTTTGAAATCACGAAAATACCAGAAGGGTAAATTACATACAACGATCGCTGAGTTGTAATGTGAGTTCAGGATATCGATAATAATTAAGTATTCTAAAAGTAAAACTCAGGAGACGGATTTCCTCACATGTTTATTTCCAATCGGAGAATAGAATAAATTCAATTAACATAAAATTAATGTCGTAAAATCAATTCATATATTTTAACAATAACTATAATCTGCAAGCTAGTTAGAATCAGCGATTTTCATGTAATTTGAAATTACTAATACATTTAGTTTAACTGTTGCATAATAGTTATTTACGTAAGTAGTTATGAAAAGAGCGATTTTCTTCAACAAGCGTAATATTTGCCATAACGAGCGCCAGCGAGTTTTGCAAATTACGCGAGTTGAACAATGTCTATCTCTTCATAACGTGTCTACGTACAACGTTTTATCTAATTCCGCGTTTTTATAATATTTAATAAAATCTTCAATTACAATGGTAATATTTAAGTGGATTCAAATGGTGTTAGAAGTATTGTTCTATGAAGTATTCACCCAGACAATTGACTTACTTGACAAATTAGACAAGATCATTTTTATGGGTCATGAGGTATCAGAAAATGGGGTTAAATCTGATCATAAAAATATTGAAGCTATTGCAGATATTGAAATACCCAGAAATCGCTCAGAGGTGCTAAGAATTTTAAGTTTAGTGAAGTTTTTCGGAAAATTCATACCTAATCTATATGAGCTAACCACACATTTGAGGCACCTAACAAAAAAGAATACTGTATTTTCTTGGACTGAGGCTCATGATCAAGAACTTGAGATCCTAAAGTCTGTTATTTCAGAAGGGCCAGTTTTAAAATTCTTCAATCCAAAATTGTCCATTGTCATTCAGACAGATGCTTCAAGCGAAGGCTTAGGTTGTGTCTTGTTGCAAGAGGGACACCCCATTATGTTTGTTTCAAGGTGCTTGACCAAATCAAAACGTAAATGGGTGTTTGCATGTGAAAAATTTCATTTTTCTATGTAGGGCTTTAATGTTCTTGTACAGACAGTTCTTGTACTTTAGATAAAGTAACTGCTAGGTTGCAGAGGATGTTACTTAAACTCTTAAAGTATAGGTTAAATGTAACTTACTTATCTGGGAAACAAATGCATGTTGCTCATGCATTATCACGCGCATTTATTAAAGATGATGTACAATATGATCCTGAAATGGAATATGTTGTGCAAGCGTTATCAAATGACATACCAATGTCAGAAGGAAAGGAAGATGTCTTTAGAAAAGCCATAATTAATGACCCAATCTTATCAAAAGTTGAAAATGTTTGTCTCTTATCTTGGCCAGTGGAAGAAAATAATTTAGATGACAATTTAAAATTCTATTTCAGATTACGTGAAAATATTTATTTCTCAAATGATTTATTGTTTTCAAATGATAAAATTATCGTTCCTCGGGAGCTGAGGAAGGATATGCTAAAGCTTTTGCATGAGACACATTTTGGAATCCAGAAGACAAAACTTGAGGCAAGGCAGTTATTTTATTGGCCATTTTATTGGCCCCATTTAGTTCGAGACGTTGAAAATCTTGTTTCCAATTGTGAAAAGTGTCAGATCTATCAAAACTCAAATAAAAAAGAGACTTCAGTCAATCGCCCGAATCCAACTCGTCCTTGGCAATTTTTATCTCAGATTATTTCGAGTTTGGAAAAAATATATATTTGCTAATTGTAGATGCATATTCAAACAAGATATAGGTAGCTCAGACCACAAACAAAACCTCCGATGATCTGATACGTTTTTGTAAAGAAAAGTTTTCCCAGTTTGGAGTCCCAGATAAATTCTTTTCCGACAATAATCCTTTCAATTTAAAGAATTTCAAAAGTTTTCCCTCGAATGGAACTTTGAACTAGTATTTAGTAGCCCCCATCATCACCAATCAAATGGTCATGCTGAGAGGTATGTAGGTGTAGTGAAAAAAATGCTTTCTAAGGCAGAATCTATTAACGACTTTCCATTATTTCTCTTGGAGTATCACAACACCCCTTTAACGAACATGGAGTATTCTCCCTCACAATTATTCTTAAATCGGATGCTTAAAACTAAAATTCCGGTTTCAAGTGAAAACCTTAAACCTGTCTTAGTTAATCAATCTGTTGTTCGGAACAAATTGTTAAAAAACAGGAAACACAAAAAAATATTTATGATGATAGTGCAAAAGATTTAGGTAAGCTGGGCAAAGATAGTATTTTAATTCAAAAAGGGAACCAGTGGGAAAGAGGAAAGGTAGAAGATATTATTAATGATCGATCTTACTTAGTTAAAAATTCCATTTCTTTCATAGACACATCTTTATTGTATGACACTACATTAGACAATGTTTTCGACTCATCCGCGGATTCAAATAATACTGTAGATAATGTGAATTTGTTTGATAATGAATCTTCGGTCAATGATTATAGAGGCTATTAGTCAGTCAATGAAAATAATACAAGTTCACTCACACAGTCTACAAGCGTGTTTGATTCTTTTGTCGAGTTTTCGCACATTTTCAATAAAAATACCTCTTTTTCTTCAGAGTCAAACTCTGATAATAGCAGTGATGAATAGCTTTAGTTTTAAATCATGGGCATTGTAAATTTAGTTTTTTCTAGATAGGTTTAGTTTCAGATCATTGAAAGTTTAGTTTCTTTTTATGTCATGGTTTTGAACTTTTTGTTTAATATTGTTTTGTACGACTCTTCTTTTATAAAAAAAAGCGTGTTATGTATGTTAGGGTAATTTAGTCTAAGGAGTGTGAACGGGACTTAAGTGCCAATAACACGGGTGAAAAATGACGTTGACAGAGATTCATCAGGTTTTATGTTAGCATTAAGTAGTAAAACACCCCGGTCCCAGATTCTTGAAACGAAGGATCTATGTTCTCATGAGAAAAGTGGGCGGAGTTCTCTCGAAAGTGTCTAAATCATATTCTTGAATAGATGTGACAGTTCACATCACCAATTTTCAAGAGAAGTGGTTTCTACTACTAATATTTGAGGGAACGGAGGGTGTTCGTGTGAATTATTTTGTCTTGCTAAAATCAATACATTATAAATTGACTGTTGCAAACCAATCAACATAGGAAAATTGATAAGAAGATGAAAACGTACCTTATATATATGAAAATGGTCCATGTATATTTTGTCTGTAACAAAATATATTAAGCATCCATAAAGGTGGGAACAGACCAAGCAAACATTGTTGTGCAACAGCTGAACAACAGTCGAACAACACACGAGTTCACGCAGTGTGTACGTGTTGCGCAACAGTTGTACAACTGTTGGCGATCTGTTGCGCGGTGTTTGCTCCCGAGGCGGTACATCAAAGGAGACGTTGCCCAACAGTGCGCACACAGCATCGCTAGTGTAGACGTTGCATTTCAAACAGTGAGACGATTCGTATGCGAAAAGTTTTCATCAGTTATTAAAATGTCTCAGAACTGGACTGAAGAGCAAAGTCTGATCTTGATAGATCTTGCAAGAGGTTTTCCGAATATATGGAATCCCGAAAATGAGACTTATAAACACAAAAACAAACGTACCGACGCATTTGATAACATAGCTGAAGCTCTATGGCTTTCGCGGGAAGAATGTGAGCGTATGCAATTTTAGGACCAATCATTACAATTAGTTTTTCAAATGTAGTTGTATCCATTCGAGAGAAGTTATTGAACAACATGTTGTCCTCCATTCTTGATTCTGGTAAAAACTGTCGTTCTCTGTTAGCGTTTATACGTCTTTGCCACCACCTTCGCTTTTTACGGCCTCTTCGTGATACTTTTATTTTTATAAATAAGAACGCACACCAGGCGAGTAGAGCATCTTCTTCGTCGCTCATAGCACCGACTAAACGAACACTGGACAAACACCGGGAAAACTAGGTAGGTCGATGTTGGCGAACAGTTTGGCGAAAATGTTTTCTCTCCACGGAAACAAGTTTGCCAACAGCTGCCTAACTGTTGTTCAACTGTTGCACAACAATGTTTGCTTGGTCTGTTCCCACCTTGAGGATTGCTCCTGTTCCTGAAAAATTGACCAATAAAGATTTTCAAATACCCAAGTAGACAGACCCAATATTTTTTGTAGAATGTTTGGCAGTTTGGCAGTTTGGCAGTGTTTTATGACAGTTTCAAATTTATTGCGTTAGTTTTCAAAAGAAATGTCGAGCACCAGACCAAAAATACCTTAAGGACTAAGGTAAATGTTGAGTTTACAAAAGGACGTACCTCTACAGGTCACGTCACCTGTCATGGATATATGAATGACAGAAGCCTTTGATTAGACTTATGAAAGTGCTTGTGAACAATAAAGTTAAAGTTAAAAGTATTGCAATCTTTTACAATCTGTCCTTTCAACCAATCCTTTATAAATTTATTAAACAGTAAATACATATTTGTTTACAATAATTTATTACTAATTTTATATAACACTAACATACCTATATACGCTTTATGCTATTAGTTCAACAATGTGGTGGGGTTAGTGCACTTTTTTCATATTTCTTTCCAAATCAAATTTCTACGTCGAAAAAATAGTTTATCTACAACTGTCATATAACGGGTACGATTTGACACTATTTTCAATGTCATAATGACGTATATTACCGCACTAGTGCGTTTTTGAATACATTATCGCTCTAGTGCGATAATAAGAATAGACTTTATTTGGGGAATCTCTCAAAAGGAGGCTTTTGAAAATTCAAAATCAATATTATTAAAGTGCCCTACTTTAGCATACTTCGATCCTACAAAGCAAATTTGTATCCAAGCGGATAGTTCATCCTATGATCTAGGGGCTTGTCTACTTCAGACTTCAGAGGACGGAAACACTGAAGTAGTTGCATATGCTTCTCGTTTACTTTAAAATACAGTTGAAACATTAAACAACTCGAGAGTGTTTGCTATTACTGAACCCGCCAACATAACAGTTAACCTATAAACTACAGAATCTGTAAGATATAGGATCTGTAGCTTGAACCTTTACATATTTGTAAAATTTGCTATTCTGGAACCAAATCTGTAGGAGTCATAGTTACAGATCTTTACCTTATAGGTTTCAACTTCACTTCTGTTTATAATGTCAAAATTCTAACATGATTCCAACCTCAAAACCATTTCAAAAGTATTTACAGCTGTGTGTGTACCGACCTGGTAAACCTTAATACTAATTGATATTCTTACAATTTGTAATAAAAGAATGGCGTAAGTAAACAGTGAACTACTGAAATAATATATTCAACATGTTATTTACTTATTTAAATAAAAGTATTTTGTGAAACACATGCTGTCTTATTATTTTTAATTTTATAGCTTTCAATTCCTCTTCTAACAATGTTTTTAAGGGATTAGCCCGAATTTTATAAAATTCAATTTTTCTGATCGGACGAATATTTTCTGCTTCTTCCAATTCTTCCATCTTCCTCAAATCTTCCAAATAATAATCCCTTTCTTCCATCGCAAAATAATTACTACTCACTGAACCAAAGCAAATACTTAATAAATATACATAATTGATAAAAATAAACTGAATAATAATACGAACTGATAATGCGAAAACGACAAATTAAATTTCGAATTAGGATATAACATTTATAATACCACAATTGACAGTTCAATAAAACTAAGGTTATATTTATTCGAAGGTTATTCCGAGCTTAAACTACCTATTTCCATGGATTAAAATTATTACCAAAGTTAGTCCCAGACTAACCTCGGAGTAGCCTATTCCTTGTCTAATATGAGTTTATTAATAGCGTATCTGTCAAACTGATGGTTTAAGCATGGAATAAAGTTAGTCTCAGGTTACTCCGTGTTTATTAATAAGACCGATGGTGAAAAGAAAGGACCAAAAATACGTCTCCAGAGCAGTTGGAGTTATACATAAAATTCATGAAAATTACATTACATTTTTCGCAGTAATACTAAAAACCCTACTTTAGATCCCAATTATTCAATAAAAATGTAGGAAGAGCTAGTGGCGCATTTGCATTGTGAAAAGACTGAATTAATTATTATTACTTCCACTACATAGGGAATTCCTGAAATATTCTTCATAATATGAGGTCTTAAATTATGAATTGAGAATTGAACACTATTTTTGTCCAACCGCAGCATTTGTCTAAAATGTCTGTCTGGCGTATCAAACGGATTTAATTGATCCTTCAACTGTCTTAGTTAGATTCTCACATGATTTCTGGAAATAAGTGTATTTGATTCAAAACCACCCTAATATCTCATTCAAGATTTAATAGTATATTACGTAACGCGTGTGGTAAGGAGCATTTTACGCACGAATGAAAAAGTTCCCTGAGTGCGTAAAATGCTCTACAACACGAGTTACGTACTATACTTTACCTACGACCTACTTGTACTTGTATTTTTTATAAGAAGCATGAGAAATAACAGTTACATAATTAGAGGTGCTTGGTAAACTCCATCTCTATTACTCTATTACCAATGAAAGAAGCACATTAAAGAACTAACGTTTAATCATTATTAATATATTGTCGATAATCGAAAGTCCAATTTTCAATTATAATAAATACATATACATAGCCCTTTGGGCTTTTCATAGTTAAACGTGGCCATATCTAATGTTTTCAAATAGTAAATTTTGAATAAAATGGAGACGTCTATTGACAGTTGCTAAGATGTTGCTAGGGAAGCCGTGTGATTTACTTTACAGCTGTGCGTTTTTTTTACAGTGCGTAATAGACGTCATTACATTGATACCGACTGTGTGTTATTGACTGATTACAGGGGGGGTCGTAGGTAAATTATATTACATTATCAATAATGTATCAGGTGTCTTTGAATCAGACATGCAAATTTCAGGTAAGTACATAATTTCGACAGGAATGTGTCCACAATTTCGACACTGGTCTATAATTCTGACACAAGTAGGAACATATTTCCGTCAAAAACGTTAGAGGCATTTAATTGATTAACTAATGGTCGTTGATTCTGCAATACCTGCTATGTACACTTTTTGCCGATTTTCAGGTTTGGTTGTATTGCGTACATCGGTTGGTAACATCTGATATGTGCTAAAGAAATCCGTTGATTTTTTAAATCAAATAATAAAACCCTGCTATGTGCCACCATTTAAACTATGGACAGTAATAGCTGATATGTGTATCAAGATACACATGGCAGATATTATTTAGCCTTCCCCACAGCGGGTCTTGCACATAGCAGTTATCGCATTCCATAAAATCTGCTATTATGTACACTTCAGTTTGTTGTTATTGTTGTTCAGAAGTAGTGAAGAAGTAAACACGTCGTCTTCTTTTGTTATTATAACTAGTTAAGTGTACCTACCTACAAAGATATTATTTCTATTGTGAGTATAAGATTGTGATTAATGCACGTGTGAATGCACAATTTTTTATTATGGCCCACTTGAGTTCATACCGATTATAGTGACAACATTATTTTGGCGCCAATCATACTTTGCCTATAAATCTAAACAGCTCACTGGTCGGACTTAAAAATTTGATGTTATTTAGGGTAGATAAGTGGGTAAAAGCTAGCAAAAGAATATTAAGTTTTTCATTATACAGTGTGGACCAGTCAAGAAGTATAAAGTGTGTACAATATAATATGACAAGGTTTCCACAAAAAATATTTATGGTACCTAATAGTCGGGGCATAAAAAAGAAAATTTCCGCTCATCCACTTTTTATATAATATGTAAAATTAATACAAAAAAACGAAGGTTATAATAGAGTTTTTAAAAGTGTTTCGTTTTACAAAATCAGGTTTTTATTTGTAAAAGTTGGATCAGTAAAAGTTAATTATTATACTATTATTTAGGTCCAAGCTTATATTTATTGTTGTTTCCTTCCAAAAGAATTTTCAATTTGGCCATTGCAAAAAAAAACAGAATCTTCAGTTAGTGAGAAAATTACGATCACTGTAAATGAGTCTGATTCTCGAACAGTATTGATTCCTGATCACGATCTACTTAAGGAGTTAGATAAGGTTCCCAGAAACGTTAACGTTAACGATGATGCAGAAAATCGAATTGTAAATGAAAGGCGAGATGGAGGGCCATGCAGAATACGAAAATAGTCCTGTAAAAATGGATTCAGATTTTAATGAGGTAGACACAGAAGATATGGATGAAGGATTATACACAGACAAATCCAAAAGTGAAAACACAGAATCTGTTTTTGGAAAAAGAAGAAAAACGTATAAAACAGAGTAAGCGGTGACAAATATACTGGCTATAAAAGAACGCCCCTCAATGTGATTACCCACGACCAAAATAGAGATGCAAGGGCTATCAAAGGTCGCTGTCCTCATAATTCCCTGCCAAAAAGAAAAACGAAGAGCTTATTTATGTGTGCTCAAATAAAAGATGAAGACAGAAAACATATTTTTGATAACTTTTGGAAGAAACTAAAAACATGGCCTGAGAAGAAAGCCTATGTTAAAGGATTAGTAACTTCGAGAGACATTGAGAGAAGAAGAAAACAAGTAACTGAGAAACGAATTAAAAGCGAAGGCCACGATTTCTGGCACAGGGGACAAAGTGAGAGTTTGTCGAACTTTCTTCCTAAATACCATTGATCTGGGACGAGACACTTTTATGAGATGGGTAAAAAGAGACACTCATACTTCCAGTCCAACCTCCAGTGGAAATGAGGATGAAGAAACTGCAACAACTACTGTTAGAGACACGCACACAGTTAAAATTAATAAGGTTGAAAAAGTGAAACAATGGTTGGATTTACTGCCCAAGGTGCCTAGACATTATTGCCGTGCTTCGTCAACAAAAAATTATGTCGAGTCAAGTTTTAGATCTTATCTTCACATGTATGATGTCTACAAGAAATGGTGCACAGAAAATGAACTGGTACCAGTTGGAAGAATGCAGTTCACAGGTCTGTTAAAAAAAGATAAAATAGCTATTCATCACCCCAGAAAACACCAGTGCGATACTACAGTGCGATGCTGTGGATTCAAAGTGGGTACTGTTGATAATGAAGAATACGCCAACCACATCAAAAGAAAAGATGATGCTCGCACTGCTAAAAGAGCTGCCAAGGAAAGCGCTAACTCGGAAAAGTTGGTTGTAACAATAGATTTGCAAAGCGTTCTCGTTTGTCCAAAAACAGAAGCATCGGCAATGTATTACAAACAAAAATTACAAGTCCACAATTTTACTATTTATGAGCTCAATGAAGGAGACGTTTATTTGTACGTTTGTAACGAAGTTAATTTTTTTGTTTTTTTTTAGGTTTAATAGGGATTTGAATTATTTCTGTTATTTTCTTGCTCCGGTATAATATTAAGGGATTAATTTTTTTCAAGATGTAAAATACTGCTCCCTCTTTACTCACTTACTTTAGTTTTGT